>JAULUF010000042.1:37822500-37825000 GCA_031834385.1 Semotilus atromaculatus | reverse complement strand
TCCTAGAGTGGAGTGCTACTAAGTGCTAATGTGGATTTCTGTCTATATAATAAACATTTACCAAAACCTCAATAAGGTTAATTATAGATAAAGACGAAACACACTGTTCACCGATCATTTTCCCATGGGCAAAGGCAAGCACGCGTTTTACATCAGTGTTTCTCCCGAGAGACTAGCGCGAAATTGATCCCCTATCTTAGCGCCATCTACTGTTCTAGAAGAGGAAGTTGCTCAACTGCATTTGTGAGAAAATCCGCATGGCCTGGATATATTTGTGAAGAAAATCTGCCTGGACGCGGAAAAATAGTGCCAAAAGTCACGTGACAGTTTTTCCGTACTTGTAGAATTTTGCTTTGTACTTGAAGGTTTTTGTTTCGTGCTTGTAGAATTTTGCTTTGTACTTGAAGGTTTTTGTTTCGTACTTGTAGAATTTTGCTTTGTACTTGAAGGTTTTTTTCTCGTACTTGGAGAATTTTGTTTTGTACTTGAAAGATTTTAGTTTGTACTTGGAGGATATTTTTGTCATTGAAGAAACACGTTTTTATGTATATGTAAAACATACTGTATTTGTTTGATATGTACGTTTTTTATTTGCAGAACAATATGCATTAGTTTGTGAGTGATGTTTTGTATTTACAAACCACACTGAGTTTGTTTGTGAATCATTGGGTGTGAGTAAAACACGTTTTGTGTGTGTGTGAGGTTTTGGCACATAATTCGCTCCATATGTGAAGCCACCAGCTTATCCATGAAAACACATTTCACCACAAAATCTAATAGAAATCGATTTGGATAAAGAAAATGAAGTCTATTTACAGCAATAATTACAGGCACTTTAACAAATACTACAGTGTATAAACCACTATATTTTCTAATTAAAATAATTTCTAATTTGTTTTGCATTCCTGAGAATGTGGTGGAAAATGTCCAAAAATGCATCTTTGCATTGCATAAAAGGGCTTCATTTTCTGTATGAATATGTGTGTCTGCGTGTGGTGAATGTGCCGGTGGTCGTTCACAGTCGTCTGACCTGTCACACACACAGGGGGAGGAGCCTGCATGAATATTCATGAGGGCGTTAGTATGTTAAGCAGGAAAGAATGCAGAGATCTGCCCGTGAGAGTAAAAGCGTTTGCCACAAAAACTCTGAAAAAAGCTAAAGCAGCGAATATACAAAAGCCATGCGTCATAAAACAAACTCAATATAATCATACAGCTCACGTTCATAAAGAAAACTGAAGTGTAACTGAAGAGCAACCCATATTCAGATAAGCTGCACATGTCATCAAAATAATAAAGCTGAAGTGAAGCATGAGCTGGGTTCAGTACCGCGGTAAACGCAGTACCGAGGCTCAGTGATGGACACACACACACACACACACACACACACACACTGCTTCCAGCGACCGCCACAAACACCTTCTTTTCAGCGACACTGAGTCTGTCAGGAGATTACGCTCTTCATTATTGAGAATCAATGTCAATTAAGCGCTGGCGTTTGCTAACGAGTCTAGCGTCTGTAACTCGCTTGCGCTGTATCGATCAGATAAACGCTGAGATGACGTGAATCTCCAGCCGGAAACACCCGAGCTGGAACATTCGTGAGCGACGGGAAACACTCTTCATTACCGCTCAGACACGCGCCCCACACACACACACACACACACACACACACACACACACACACACAGAGAGAGACCGCTGCTCAACATCAAAATATGAAGATCCCATTACCTAATGCATTAGCTAACATTTAAATGTATTTTTAAAGAATGAAATTAACACACTGCTAAACCACTACTGCCCCTACTGCCCCTGGCCCACACTGCTAAACCACTACTGCCCCTGTCTCACACTGCTAAACCACTACTGCCCCTACTGCCCCTGTCCCACACTGCTAAACCACTACTGCCCCTACTGCCCCTGTCTCACACTGCTAAACCACTACTGCCCCTACTGCCCCTGTCCCACACTGCTAAACCACTACTGCCCCTACTGCCCCTGTCCCACACTGCTAAACCACTACTGCCCCTACTGCCCCTGTCTCACACTGCTAAACCACTACTGCCCCTACTGCCCCTGTCCCACACTGCTAAACCACTACTGCCCCTACTGCCCCTGTCTCACACTGCTAAACCACTACTGCCCCTACTGCCCCTGTCCCACACTGCTAAACCACTACTGCCCCTACTGCCCCTGTCCCACACTGCTAAACCACTACTGCCACTACTGCCCCTGTCTCACACTGCTAAACCACTACTGCCCCTACTGCCCCTGTCCCACACTGCTAAACCACTACTGCCCCTACTGCCCCTGTCTCACACTGCTAAACCACTACTGCCCCTACTGCCCCTGTCCCACACTGCTAAACCACACTGCTAAACCACTACTGCCCCTGTCTCACACTGCTAAACCACTACTGCCCCTACTGCCCCTGTCCCACACTGCTAAACCACTACTGCCCCTACTGCCCCTGTCCCACACTGCTAAACCACTACTG
>JAULUF010000042.1:37795000-37820000 GCA_031834385.1 Semotilus atromaculatus | reverse complement strand
TGATGAATTTATGTTGCTGATGTGGAGTTATCTTATATCTTATAGTCAGTGATTAGCATATTCGGTCATGATAATCTATGAATCGTGTTCCCGGGGGTGAGGTTTATGCAAATTTTAGGGTAGTGATGTCACTAACCCGGGAGGAAGCTCGTGTAGTTCCAGCCGTTTGTTGTAGTCCTTAAACCCATTTCTGTAACAGAGAACCGCTCTTTGCTTTGAACTTTGAGCGTCGTATCTTTGCAGATGTTGTTTATGCTCAAACAGCAACATTACACACTAAAGTTAGAAAAGTGAAATCCTAATCAACCCCCTCTTTAATCCACAGATAAACTCTCTCTGTTCCCCGTCAGTCACAGTCATTAACATGATTTATTTAAGAAGAGCCACGGGCCGCGGATCCGTGTGACAGCTCTTTTTATAATTCATTTTCCACAGCCAGAGGACGATGACACACATACGAGATCCTCGGGAAAACCATCTCTGAGCCAGACGACAGTGGAAGAGGAGCAGTACGGGATTAAAGGTGCCCTAGAATGGTTTTATTTTTATTGTATAATGTTTTCCGGGTTGCCCTTATAATGTTAGTATGTTATTTAGATCAAAAATAGTCATAATTTAGAAATAAAAGGCATTTTTCCTAGCCTGATTAGCCTCTGATGTGAACGCTCTGTTTGAAGGGGCGTGTCTGTGTGTAACGGCCTCTGCTGTGATTGGCTGACATGCTTGCATATGAAATAGCTACGTATTACATTGAGCATTGAGCAGATGACAGTGTGTTGATCGCGAGAATAAAGATCTTATCATTGCAACGCAGTTTCTGCACTCTCTCTAATGCTTTCACCAATGCAAACACGATGATGTAATTACAGTATTGAACGATTTTGAGAGAAAGATTACCTGTTTGAACTTGAACAATTACACATCAGAAAGTGTTGCTTGGCTCGATGGATCGAGGCCAGATCTGTATCGGCCCGAGTTGAGGAAACAGTTGTCGGTGAAATGTTTGGAAATTTCCAGAGAAAATAAAATTAACCCATTGTTTCTTCAGAGGCTCGGATGAAGGAACTAAATACCTTCGTGTTCATTTGTACACCCAAACACTGATCGACTGCCGTGCTTCGGCTGCAGTTCCGCCTGTCTTTGAACATGGGCTGGATTATGCAGATTTATGGAGTCGTACATATTAATGATCCGACTGTTGCGTCACAGTCGCTGTTATGTGGAGATTCGCCTGTTTTTCAGGGGTGTTTTTCAAAAACGAGATTTAAGTAAGAAGGAGAAAACAATGGTGTTTGAGACTCACTGTATGTCATGTCCATGTACTGAACTCTTGTTATTTAACTATGACAAAATAAATTCCATTTCACATTCTAGGGCACCTTTAAACAGCAAACGGACACACACACATGAAACAGCGGTTTATAGAGGAAACATCAAACACACTCACAGAAGAACTAAAGCTGAGGGAAGATAATAATGAAGCTCTGGAGAATATCCCTCATAAACATGAGGATATGTAGGTCACAAACACCAAACACTGCTCAGCCAATCAGACGGAGCCTCGCTGTCGGGGGACTGATGTCAATCAAGAGTGTGTGTGTGTGTGTGTGTGTGTGTGTTTAGCCTGATTGTATTTCATGAATAATTTCTGCTGGTCTAGGGAGAGGCTGATAGTTTATTCCCCGTAAACACACTCCGTCATTTGCATACACTGCTTCTAACCCACAATCCTTTGCTCTACGAGATCCGTCCAATTAGAGAAGGAAAGGTCAGAGCGGACCAATGAGGAACTACGTCTACACACGGGAAACACTGAAGAATGAGGAAACTGACCCCGTGGTGCATTCTGGGTAATATCGCTCTGATGCCTGTGCTGACGCTCTAAAAGAAAACGCAGAGAAATGAAGCGCCGGCGCCGACATCGACGAGGAAGAGAGAGGAAGAGTTTACTCACCGTTCAGAGCCACAAACGAATCTGGAGACAAACGAAAAATGTGTTAATTGGTTGAGATGTGATTCACACACACATGATTTATTACTGAATTCATTTAATGACACATTTAAAACTGCGAAGAACTCCTGAAGTGAGTTCAAGACCCGTTCACACCAATGACAACCATAGGTGTAAAGTTTTAATAATCTCTCTGTGAGAATAGTTCACGCTATAACGATAACGATGCAATGGTTTACAGAACAATATTTGCATATTTTTTCGACAGCCAATCAGAAGCACTCTGCGTTAATGAGATGAAACTGCAGTGATTGTCATAAATATGTGTTGGTCTGGACATTAAAATAACAGTAATCGTTATTATACAGTGAGTGTGTATGTTTGTGTATGTACGTGTGTGTGTGTGTGTGTGCGTGTATGTATGTGTGTGTGTGTGTGTGTGTGTGTGAGAGTGCTCGTGTTTATATTACATTGTGGGGACCAAATGTCCCCACAAGTATAGTAAAACCTGAAATCACCTACATTGTGGGGACCAGCCAGCGGTCCCCATGAGGAGAACAGCGTATAAATCACACTAAGTAATGTTTTTTGAAAATGTAAAAATGCAGAATGTCTCCTGTGATGGGTAGGTTTAGGGACAGGGACAGTGTGTGTGTGTGTGTGTGTGTGTGTGTGTAAGGGGACAGAATATATAGTTTGTACAGTATAAAAACCATTACGCCTATGGAGAGTCCCCACAAAGATAGCGAACCAGACATGTGTGTGTGTGTGTGTGTGTGTGTGTGTGTGTGTGTACGTGTGTGTGTGTGTGTGTACGTGTGTGTGTGTGTGTGTGTGAGTGAGAGCAGCTGTATGTGAGGCTCTTGTGTGTGTGTGTGTGAGCTGCTGTATGTGAGGCTCTCGTGTGTGTGTGTGTGTGTGTGTGAGCAGCTGTATGTGAGGCTCTTGTGTGTGTGTGTGTGTGTGTGTGAGCAGCTGTATGTGAGGCTCTCGTGTGTGTGTGTGTGTGTGTGTGTGTGTGTATATGTGAGGCTCTCGTGCGTCCAGCGCTCAGTAAACGGGTTCTGCTTACTTTGGCAGTCGCCCAGTCCATCTGTGTTTCCCTGTTCCACGTCCTGCTCGAACGGCCATCTGCGCACACACACACACACACACACACACACACACACACACACACAGTGAGACGACTGACTTCAACACCTCGATTTCACACTCACTGACTTCAATCTCAAGTACATTTTCAAATAATAATAAATGTTTGAGTGAATCAATGCCATTCAAACAATATCATGTTAAAAAGAAGCAGCAAACAAGATCTCAAATGTGACAGGAATATTAATAAAAAACATTTATAAAGTTTCACTGATGCTGATTGGATTATAATGAAGAACGGCTCATTATTATTCAACCTCCAGTGAGAGATTCATCTTTTCACCTGCAACAAAATTGCTCATGGGATAATATACTTATTATTTATTACTTATACTTAAACATAAATAAACATTATTATTATTAAGTGCTCTGACGCTCATAAGAATAATGAACGATCACAGAAATCCAAAATCCACAGATTCTGAGAGAACGAGAGACGCTCCTCTCTCAGAACACATTTAATAAAAAGCTTTTTCTGAAACTATGGAAAACGCATCAAGTCAAAAGCCTTTAAACTGCGGACACAAATCGTATCCCATAATCCTTCACTAAGTCACTTTAGAAAAACTGCACATCTCGAGCTCGCATAACCTCCGTCTGCTCCATTTATGAAATGGAAAACAACAGAAGTAATAACAGCGTATAAACTCCTCAGATCAGACGAGGTCACATGATGCTCAACCACTCAGAAACATCACATGCTGTTCGTTCAATACGCCGTATAATAAACAGATGAATTACAGAGCCTTTCTGGGGTCAAACGCTCTTTTCCAGATGAGAAACTCCGGCAGCTCAAACCACAATCCCATCAGGCCGCTGAGAGTGAGGGATGCTGGGTAAAGTGACATCATCGCTTGGCTCACATGATCTATAATTACAGGGCAGAGAATGAGGCGCTTACTTCGAGTCAGATGTGATTTCTGTGCAGGCGCCCTCGGACACCCATCCGCAATACGGGTCCCTGGAGGCGATACAGGACCTGAGAGAGACACACACGAGGGTTGATGTGGACAAGAGAGACAGGAAGTGCAGGAAACAGTTACAATCCAGAGAAAGGGTACGCACTTTTTGCACTTTCCGTGGCGCTGGCAGCGTGACAGCGGGACTTTGACCACGCAGGAGCTGAAGGCCACGAACAGAGAGTGACTGCGCTGGTCGATCTGCATGCTAACGATACGCTTGTCCTCCACGCCGTCAATGCTGCACCTGAACACGTCAAACACACGTAAACACACGTCAAACACGCAAACACACGTCAAACACGCAAACACACGTCAAACACACGTAAACACACGTCAAACACGCAAACACACGTCAAACACACGCAAGCACACGTCAAACACACGTCAAACATACGTCAAACACACGTCAAACACACGTAAACACGTAAACACACATCGAACACGCGCAAGCACACGTCAAACACACGTCAAACATACGTCAAACACACGTCAAACACACGTCAAACACACGTCAAACACACGTCAAACACACGTCAAACACACGTCAAACACACGTCAAACACACGTCAAACACACGTAAACACGTAAACACACATCGAACACGCGCAAGCACACGTCAAACACACGTCAAACATACGTCAAACACACGTCAAACACACGTCAAACACACGTAAACACGTCAAACACGTAAACACACATCGAACACGCGCAAGCACACGTCCAACAGACGTCAAACACACATGAAACACACGTCAACACATGAAACACACGTCAAACACGTAAACACACATCGAACACGCGCAAGCACACGTCCAACAGACGTCAAACACACATGAAACACACGTCAACACATGAAACACACGTCAAACACGTAAACACGCAAGCACACGTCAAGCACACGTCAAGCACACGTCAAGTACACGTCAAGCACACGTCAAACACACGTAAGCACACGTCAAACACCTAATACAAAAAATACATAAGTTAAATGTCACGATTCGATACATATCCCGATGCTGAACTCACGATATGATATTAATATATTAAAACATGGGTGAACTACACACAATACTATACACAATATATTGTCACTATCCACGATAC
Organism: Semotilus atromaculatus; assembly: GCA_031834385.1. NCBI lineage: Eukaryota > Metazoa > Chordata > Actinopteri > Cypriniformes > Leuciscidae > Semotilus > Semotilus atromaculatus. The sequence continues at coordinate 37,814,831 of JAULUF010000042.1, read as the reverse complement.
ATATTGATGCATTTTTGAATTGCGATATATTGTGACACCCCTATTAAATAAGCATATTGGTAATACGTTTTACAAGAAAATACTTTCAGTCTTTCTACCTCAAAATTACATGTTTGATTCAATGTGTTACTTTGTGAATATTCGTGGAATTCACTCGCAACTTCTGCGTGAAGATTGTTACAAAGTAAATCCTACAGCAAAGTATTTACAGTGCGACTCAATTCAGTTCATCTGGAAATGTTCTGTGTTTCTTGGCAAATGTAAACAGCTTCAGTTAAAAGGCACTTAATATCCAGTAATATTATTGATCTATCTGCACTAATAGAGGTTACGCATGGATGTCCGTTTCCCGCAGGAACGCTGAGTGGCAGAGGAGATGCTGAGTGACTGGATTTAATAGAGGACAAACAATTATCAGTTTAAACTAAAGCTTGGACTTGATATAGTGTTTCTTACAACTTACTAAAGATCCAGTGATCATGGATATTGACATGCAGACAGAAATCATGTTTCCTGACATTAATATGAGCCTGAATTCGAGGCCAGGGAAAAGCATAGGTCTAAATCCATGTGATCACTTACATCAATGTCATATATATCGCCATATCGTCCAGCCCTAAAACTTGTGTAGTTTTCGGTCAGTGTTTATTTAAAAACATCCAATTATGCAGAATATACGACGGTAAATATTTAATTGATGAGTTGTCAATAGAATACAATATTATAGGGTATGATTTTACCCCTAAATTCACCATATTTACACACAATAATATCTGCAAATCCAGCGTTCTCTGCCTGGATCCAGTTGTTTCTGTGAATCGCAGCGATCAATTTGCTTCTCTGTTCTGAAGCTTTCAGCAGGCTGTAAAAATACACCTCAGATTTCTTGTCAAATCTGTTTGAAAAAGTAAATCTCAAAGCTCTTTCCTGTTTTAGATGCGTTTCACGCGCATAATCTCTGTACTATCAGACGAGAACAAAACTTGAGGTGAATCTGAATATTGTCTTCTGTTCTTAATAATAAATTCATATTAATGCGCTTCATTGGTATGGTAAAACCGCAGTAACGTGGCGTCTGAAGTCACTGCTGTAATAAATGAATCCGCTGATGTAAACGCAGCATGACTGTCCTGAAAACGCCTCATGGCTCTCCTGTTTATCCCAGTGTGCCGAGGCCGTCAGCACATATTAGACTCTTTAATCATTCAGTGCGCGTTCGTCTCGGGCCAAACCAGCAGCGCTCTTTAATTTACTGACCGCCGTAACCTGATAAGTGTGTGTAGATGACAGAGCTCTTCCTAATGGAATACACACTTCTCTGGGTTGTAGACGCTCAGCTCCTCCAGAAACAGGCTGTCGTTCAGGAATCCGCTCCGCATTTTAGCCAGAAACTTCAGAACGATTCCTCGCTCGGATCCCAGGAAAACCACAGTGTGGTTACGATGAGGGCCGGCGGCGTTATCCACGGCTATACGCGTGAGACGGTACCTGACACACACACACACACACACACACAGAAGGAATTAGGGTTACAATGACATTTCCATCTGATTTCCGTCTAAAAGAAATGAAACCGTTATCTGCCTTTCCAATTAGTGAGCTCATCTCAGTGTTAATCAAATGTATGTATAATTTCTAAATCAGTATGCAAATACATTTTCAGGCTAATTAAAACTGGCAAGATGGAAATAAGACGACACGTTTTTTCATCTTTCCCAGTCTCTGGAGTCTTTGAAGCGGCGTAATAAAGCGAGACGACGCTTCTTCAGCAAATGTGTTTTCAATAATTCAGTTTAACGGGCAAATTTACACAAACTCAAATGAACAGAAACTTATCAGGCTGTAACCAGACGTCGTTTCACAGAGAACACACACATATTCCCCCCATAATGCACTTCATCATAGGAAAACAGACGCCAGTGTTTGCTTTCAGGCTCGAGCTGATATGATGATTCTGAAGAACTGAAACACATCCATGAATGTGAGTGAATCGCTCAGGCTGACTCGATTCATCCGTGAAAATGAGCAGGTCTCTCGTAGTCAATCTGAAGATGTTTGAGAATGACACTCACCGAACCATCGTCTTGAGGAACCAGGGCCGGTTTGCGATCGACGGCACGGCCTCGTCCATCAGCGGGTGAATCTTGATGAAGTTCAGCGTTTCATCCGGGAACTCATTGGACACTTTGAATTTCTCACCAGAAGAAGTTCCTGCGCAGACGCCCGGCCTGAAGGCGACAGCAGTGAACATCAGTCTACATCACCACACATCTGTATCACCACACATCTGTATCACCACACATCTGTATCACCACACATCTGCATCACCACACATCTGTATCACCACATATCTGCATCAACACACATCTGTATATTCTCCATCATAAACAACACAGACAAGAACAACTCGAGAGAAAGTCAGAATGAATCAATTAATCTTTACACTGAATCTAGATGGTTAGCCAACTATGGTCGCAAGTTCCGTCGTTATCATCAGTTCAACGATTCGTGTTTCCTTAAAACATCATTCCAACAAACATTCGCAAACAGCGTCGCAGAGTTGTGTGTGTGAGCGACAGATCTCGATCTCGATCTGCGGTTAGAAGCAGTTTCTCATTTGCATGACATGGACTCTATAAATCCTGATCTTAAGCAAAATAATCAAGCTCACATTCAGTTCAACCCGTGTCTTTTATTTAGAATACATACAAACGTAATTTACGTCTTTAAATTTGTCAAGAGATTTAAACGTAGTTTTTGAAGAGTGTGCATGTGTGAACGAGCTCTAGTGCTTAAGAACGTAAGAAGATCTGGAAATAAAGCAAAATAACTGAGAAAAATGAGAAATAGTACTCAGATGCCATGAGCATAATTATAGCAAAACATCTAGTGTTAATCTGACCTCAAACAGATTAATTAAAAGTAGTTATTACTCCAACACCTGTGTGACATCACCAACGCGGTTGAACGACCAGTTTGCGACAATATGGTTTCGGGAAACAGTCGTGACAAGTTGATTTCTTCACCGATGGGTTAGGGTTAGCAGCGAGTTTCTTCAGCGATGGGTTAGGGTTAGCAGCGAGTTTCTTCAGCGATGGGTTAGGGTTAGCAGCGAGTTTCTTCACCGATGGGTTAGGGTTAGCAGCGAGTTTCTTCAGCGATGGGTTAGGGTTAGCAGCGAGTTTCTTCAGCGATGGGTTAGGGTTAGCAGTGAGTTTCTTCAGCGATGGGTTAGGGTTAGCAGCGAGTTTCTTCAGCGATGGGTTAGGGTTAGCAGCGAGTTTCTTCAGCGATGGGTTAGGGTTAGCAGCGAGTTTCTTCAGCGATGGGTTAGGGTTAGCAGCGAGTTTCTTCAGCGATGGGTTAGGGTTAGCAGCGAGTTTCTTCAGCGATGGGTTAGAGTTAGCAGTGAGTTTCTTCAGCGATGGGTTAGGGTTAGCAGCGAGTTTCTTCAGCGATGGGTTAGGGTTAGCAGCGAGTTTCTTCACCGATGGGTTAGGGTTAGCAGCGAGTTACTTTAGCGATGGGTTAGGGTTAGCAGTGAGTTTCTTCAGCGATGGGTTAGGGTTAGCAGCGAGTTTCTTCAGCGATGGGTTAGGGTTAGCAGCGAGTTTCTTCAGCGATGGGTTAGGGTTAGCAGCGAGTTACTTTAGCGATGGGTTAGGGTTAGGGTTAGCAGCGAGTTACTTTAGCGATGGGTTAGGGTTAGCAGTGAGTTTCTTCACCGATGGGTTAGGGTTAGCAGCGAGTTTCTTCAGCGATGGGTTAGGGTTAGCAGCGAGTTTCTTCAGCGATGGGTTAGGGTTAGCAGCGAGTTTCTTCAGCGATGGGTTAGGGTTAGCAGTGAGTTTCTTCAGCGATGGGTTAGGGTTAGCAGCGAGTTTCTTCACCGATGGGTTAGGGTTAGCAGCGAGTTTCTTCAGCGATGGGTTAGGGTTAGCAGCGAGTTTCTTCAGCGATGGGTTAGGGTTAGCAGCGAGTTTCTTCAGCGATGGGTTAGGGTTAGCAGTGAGTTTCTTCAGCGATGGGTTAGGGTTAGCAGCGAGTTTCTTCACCGATGGGTTAGGGTTAGCAGCGAGTTTCTTCAGCGATGGGTTAGGGTTAGCAGCGAGTTTCTTCAGCGATGGGTTAGGGTTAGCAGCGAGTTTCTTCAGCGATGGGTTAGGGTTAGCAGCGAGTTACTTTAGCGATGGGTTAGGGTTAGGGTTAGCAGCGAGTTACTTTAGCGATGGGTTAGGGTTAGCAGTGAGTTTCTTCAGCGATGGGTTAGGGTTAGTAGCGAGTTACTTTAGCGATGGGTTAGGGTTAGGGTTAGCAGCGAGTTTCTTCAGCGATGGGTTAGGGTTAGGGTTAGCAGCGAGTTACTTTAGCGATGGGTTAGGGTTAGCAGTGAGTTTCTTCAGCGATGGGTTAGGGTTAGGAGTGAGTTACTTCAGCGATGGGTTAGGGTTAGCAGCGAGTTACTTTAGCGATGGGTTAGGGTTAGCAGTGAGTTTCTTCAGCGATGGGTTAGGGTTAGGAGTGAGTTACAGCGCTGTACGGGAAACACAGCGCTTCTTTCTCAGCTCATTTCCTCACAGAATTACACTGAAACACGGTTGGCACGGTCGCTCTCATTAACACTTGACCTCGCTTCACACAAAACATAATTTTATGTTAATCAGCGCAGGCGATACTCCTTGTTCATGACACAGAGGCGAGCCATATGGAGGATGAAGAGAGACGGAAACACTCTGTGTGATCAGTGGCTGCAACCGGAGAATCAGGAGCACGGGAAAATACACTTTAATACAAATAGATAAAGTGCAATAAAAGAAACACTTAAATGTATGTTTTGGATGTTTTCTTTCCACTAGTCTGAATGGAGACGTAACAAATAGACAAATAATAATAATAATTAATACGCTTTAAGACTAACTATGTGTAAATTCACAAGTCTACAGCATTGCTGAGTATTTCCTCCTTAAAACTGCAGTGAACCAAAGACAGTCTCAAAAACACGGTGTGAAATCGCTGGTATTTCTGACGTCACAAAAGACCTTGTAACCAATCAGAGTGAGTGTAGGCGGGGCTTATTTGCATATTCATAGAACCATGCATACTAAATGAGGCAAGGGTGTCGAGTTACATTCAAGATACTTTAAGGCATGAAGACATTATTTTCAAAGAAAAAACACTGAAATATGTCATTTTGGTGATCAAAGATGAGTTTTAAAGGATAAAACTATTGACTACAGGGTATTCCATTTAAACCTCTGTGTACCTGGGTCTGGGCACCTTCTCCTCCGGCACGGGTGTCCAGGTGGAATCTGGAGATTTCTGCTCTTTGAAGCGTCCGGTGAAGGCCAGCGCGATCTCTGCCATGTCATACGCACAGACCGCCGAGCCCGGGATACTGAAACACACATTCATCACAGAGACACGCCAAAATAACGCAACTGTGAATCACTCCTGTGCATCTGAGAGCCGCACACAAGGGCCGAATTGTGATTCTATGAACTGTGAATCTCAGAGAGACAGAAGAGCCGCGGGTCAGAAGATCTGAGTAATTCACCCCCGTTGTGTCTGGCCTTCCCATCAACACGAGTTCATACGCTTTCATTCACTGGAATCTTGCCCCAGTAGAAATTTCCATGTAACTCTTAAAGGTGCAGTGTGTAAGTTTTAGTGTCAACAAATCCTCCTAAATATTACACACTGCACCTTTAATGCTTATTTAACAAGCTCAACTGCTCCGACACAAACAGTGAGGGAAAAGCCACACTCGGGAGATTCTCGCGCGTCACCTGTTGTATGGCGTGGAGAAGGTTGCCATGACGACGTCGTGTCCGTTGATGTGGATGACGTCGGTGACGGCCTGTAAGATGTTGAAGTAGAAATGAGAGTCTCCCGGGATTGAGCAGTTGAGCCGCGTCTTTAGGAAGGACGTCCACTGTTTCTCCAGGACTCGCTGCGAGCCGCCGCGATCGTTCTTACACACGCGCGCAACACGCGGGAACACCACCTGATCGGAGAGAGAGACTCGAGTATTAGAGCCCGTTCACACCAGCGGACGTAACTATAACGATAACTATATTAGCATCCACACCAGTAGATGATAACTATAACGATAACTATATTAGCATCCACACCAGCAGACGATAACTATAACGATAACTATATTAGCATCCACACCAGCAGACGATAACTATAACGATAACTATATTAGCATCCACACCAGGAGACGATAATTATAACGATAACTATATTAGCATCCACACCAGCAGACGATAACTATAACGATAACTATATTAGCATCCACACCAGCGGACGATAACTATAACGATAACTATATTAGCATCCACACCAGCAGACGATAACTATAACGATAACTATATTAGCATCCACACCAGTAGACGATAACTATAACGATAACTATTTTAGCATCCACACCAGCGGACGTAACTATAACGATAACTATATTAGCATCCACACCAGTAGACGATAACTATAACGATAACTATATTAGCATCCACACCAGCAGACGATAACTATAACGATAACTATATTAGCATCCACACCAGTAGACGATAACTATAACGATAACTACATTAGCATCCACACCAGCAGACGATAACTATAACGATAACTATATTAGCATCCACACCAGTAGACGATAACTATAACGATAACTATATTAGCATCCACACCAGCGAAAGAAACAGAATGTTTTTGTATTTGCACTGCAGTTTTATCTTCTGTCACTTTGGATCATGGATTTTGATTGGCTCTCAATGTTTTTATCGTATCAGCTGTAAAAAAACTCTGAAAGTGATTCCAGCGATATCGTTCCTCTGTGTCGTTATCGTTATAGTTGTGGTGTGGACTTCACTATTCGATTAGAATGAGAACGATTATGCAAACTTTAGCTTTATTGTATAGTTACAGTTATTGTCCTGTGTGTTACTGCAGAGCAACACTGTTGTCATACATTTACTGTAATTTGAGAGCTTTCCTCAGGCGTGTGGAGGGTGGCGTCAGGCTAGTGTAATTACAGTAATCTGGCAGGTAAAGTAACTGGAGAGACTCATATTCACTGGAGACTCAGGCTGTAATTACTGAAGCCCTCAAATCTCACTGACTTTTGCCTTTGAACTCAGAACAATGAGCCTTTGTCATGCACTCGTCTGTTTGCTTATAATAATCACAGACGAGGAAGTGAATTATAAACTTTGAGCAATTTGCGGTCATGTTCAGATACCAGACAATGTTTGTGTTATTTTTAGTACCTGCGTCCTGATGGGCCTCTTAAAAACCCTCACTAATTCATACGCCCACTTCCTGTGCACTTCCCCTGTCACTTCCTGTCTGTGGTGTTGATGCAGGAGAACACGCTAGACGCTGCGTACCTTCCCCATGCTGTTGTACTCCATGGCGATTTCCCGAAAGAAGAAGTAGATGAACTGGCCGTAATCGACCGCCTGCACAAAATATGGCTCTGAAAACAACAGGAGTGAAACTGTGACCTCAAAACTTTTCATGACAATCATCAGAAACATTACAATCACAGTCTAATTGGATGGTCTTAAAAACGACACAGCTTTTATTAAAGCAAGACACTACAGGCAAAAACTCTGTTTTCATTCACTCGTCAACTCTGGGCGATTTCACTTTTCATAACGTGTTTATCAAACACTTTTAAGTGTTTATTTTATTGCACTTTTAAAGGATTAGTTCACTTTTATAAAAACTTTTGCTGATAATTTACTCACCTCCATGTCATCCAAGATGTCCATGTCTTTCTTTCTTCAGTCGAAAAGAAATTAAGGTTTTTGATGAAAAGATTCCAGGATTTTTCTCCATATAATGGACTTCAATGGGAACCAAACAGTTCAAGTTCAAAATGAGTTTCAGTGCAGCTTACCAGACGATAAATGATACCAGACGATGAATAAGGGTCTTATCTAGCGAAACGATCGGTCATTTCAAAAATAAATAAAAAAGTTTAAGTTTTATAAGCACAAATGCTCGCCTTGCCCTGTTCTGTGATGTGCGTTCGCGACGTCATCGTAAAGGTCACGCTTCTGTCCAGACGAAAATTTTCTTTTAGCCTTTTTAATATTAAAACACCCAGGATACGCACACGAAATGGGCATTTTAAACGATAAACTGACACAAAGACATTTGAATATGTGTATATGGTCCTCCTTCCTCACATTCGTAAACACTGACTCGGTACTTCTGCCTACGCGTGCCGTGAACTTTCAACGTAATTGCGTATTACGTGAGTCACTAACGCGCATCACAGTACAGAGCAAGGCGAGCATTTGTGCTTATAAAACTGAAACGTTTTTATTTCTTTTTGAAATGACCGATCGTTTCGCTAGATAAGACCCTTATTCATCGTCTGGTATCATTTATCGTCTGGTAAGCTGCACTGAAACTCTCATTTTGAACTTGAACTGTTTGGTTCCCAATGAAGTCCATTATATGGAGAAAAATCCTGGAATCTTTTCATAAAAAACCTTCATTTCTTTTCGACTGAAGAAAGAAAGACATGGACATCTTGGATGACATGGGGGTGAGTAAATTATCAGCAAAAGTTTTTTTAAAAGTGAACTAATCCTTTAATGTAGATTTAATGTAGATCTTTAAAGAGTTTGAGTCAGAAATCTCTTCAGCAGTTTTACACACAACAAACTTTACAGTTTTATTCATATCTATATTCTGAAGGTTTGTTCATATATCATTCACATAGACACAACACTTTTGTTTTTGCCCAAGATTTTTGTACACAAAAGGCCTATTTCTCTCAAATATTGTTCACAAATCTGTCTAAATCTGTTAGTGAGCACTTCTCCTTTGCCGAGATCATCATCCCCCTCACAGCTGTGGCGTATCAAGATGCTGATTACATAGCATGATAACTGCACAGGTGTGCCTTAGGCTGCCATAATAAAAGGCCACTCTATGTATGTGTATGTATGTGTGTATATATACATACATATACATAGGAGTAAACCGTGATGTCATCGTCCAGCTCAGTTCAGATATTGTATAATAGTGTCAATGCAGGAGATCAATAATATCGATGAATATTAAGTTAAATGTTAAATTTAATGTCCCCAATTAAGCAAGCCAAGCAAATGGCAACAAATATACAGTTTGTACAGCATAAAAACCATTACGTCTATGAAATGACCCATTTAGATAGCTAAGTAAACGCGTGTGTGTGTGTGAGTGATGTTCGTCAGTGTCTCAAGGCTTTGATAAAACACGTCATGTCTCCTAAAGCTCTCTGAGGGTTTGATCAGATTAGCAGCACTGCAGGAGACTCAGGTCACGGTTCTGGGCAGTGTGTGTGTGTGTGTGTGTGTGTGTGTGTGTGTGTGTGTGTGTGTGTGTGTGTGTGATGATGAAGCCTCACCTTTCAGCCATTTGGAGTCGTGTTTGACCGTCCTCAGGGTCGCACTGTCTCCCAGACTGCGATAGATCACGGCGTCGATCGCCAGAAAGTCTGTGACTGTGGCGGAATATAACTTCCCCTCTACAGCAGAAAGAGTTTATAATCAACACTGACAAATGGTCAGAAACATCCAGAAACAACAGATATGCTGAGAAAAGACAGACACGCGAGAGAGACAGGATTTTACAGCTGATACTGAGCACAAATACATATAACTTATTTATATTTATAAGGTAAACTTAAAAAAGATCCATTTCCAGATTGATAGGTTTTGAGGAAGGTTTGATAAAAAATTATCCTTATTGTCATTTTGTTGTTTAAATTTTATCCACCAATTCATTATAATAAAAATATCTAATTTTGAATTTATTTATTTATAATTCCTTTCTTTCCTTGCAATACACATGACAAATGTATGTATTTAAGGTAGACTTAAACAAAAATGACAGAGAGTCTTTTGAGGAAATAACGGCGCACTGATATTAATCACAACATAGGGACTCGATAAAAACTAATATTTATTGTAATTTTATTGTTTTTCTTTTATCTTTCAAATTCATTATTTAATTCTGTAAATTTTAATTTACTATTAAAAATTTCACTACATTCTTGTGTTTTGTGCTGTTTTTTGTAGGAAATTTTTTGGTCTCTTAAAAAACAAATAACTGAAGAACATTAGTTGTTTACAAAGATTGCAAAGAAATTGCTAGTAAATTTCACAAATAATTACACAGAAACTAAAAGTGGAAAGACTGAAATAGTAATTTCTTGTAAAACAGACTCCAATAATCTTACTTTTATTCATGACTTCTTTAAAAGCGTATTTCCCAGAGTATAATCGTGGCTCTACGCTGGAAACGCAGAAGTTTCTCTGGCCTCCGCCTGGAAGGTTTTACGAGCCGCTAATGGAGGAATGAGTCATGTGGGTTTTCCATCTCCAGGGTTATTTCTGATCCCGTATTTTGAGCAGGACTCGCAGAGACGTCTTCTGCCCTCACCACAATAGTTTCATGTGTTTCCAGACGAGCGCCTGCCAAGCAAACGCTCTTCCCAGAAACAGGGAGCAACTGTTGCTCCGGCGCGTCAGGGAGTTCCTCATATTCCTGGCATACTTCATAAAGCGCACATTAAATCAGACATTCATTATGGAAACGCCTGTGTGACCTGAGTGTGACCCGAGTCAAGTCAAGTCAAGTCACCTTCATTTATACAGCGCTTTTAAAAATACGGACCGTTTCAAAGCAGCTTTACAGTGATAATAGGAAATTAAAGTTACAGAGATTGTTTTGGCTTTACAGAAGATCTAGAATAAAGTTATTGTCCAGATAAAGTTCGTTTTGATTGATTCACTTCCGTTGTAAAGATCATTCGTTATTAACTTAGGGGCCGCAAACACGACACCGCTGTAACAGAAAACCCTTAATACGCTCTGGCTGCTCATCCACACGACAGCAGTGTTTGGACCTCGAGAACGATTTAAAAAAAAAAAAACGTGATCATCTCTGTGCAAACATCAAAAACGCGAATCTTTGAAAACGTTGACGGCGTGCACATGCCGTGCCAAGTGTGAGCCGAGAGTGAGCAGAGAGTGACCCGAGAGTGAGCCGAGTGTGAGCTGAGAGTGAGCCGAGCGGGAGCCGAGTGTAAGCTGAGAGTGAGCCGAGTGTGAGCCGAGAGTGAGCAGAGAGTGACCCGAGAGTGAGCCAAGTGTGAGCCGAGTGTGAGCTGAGAGTGAGCCGAGCGGGAGCCGAGTGTAAGCTGAGAGTGAGCCAAGAGTGACCAGAGAGTGACCAGAGAGTGAGCCGAGTGTGAGCCGAGTGTGAGCTGAGAGTGAGCTGAGAGTGAGCCAAGTGTGAGCCGAGAGTGACCCGAGTGTGAGCAGAGAGTGAGCTGAGAGTGAGCCGAGAGTGAGCCGAGTGTGAGCTGAGAGTGAGCCGAGCGGGAGCCGAGTGTAAGCTGAGAGTGAGCCGAGAGTGAGCAGAGAGTGACCCGAGAGTGAGCCAAGTGTGAGCCGAGTGTGAGCTGAGAGTGAGCCGAGCGGGAGCAGAGTGTAAGCTGAGAGTGAGCCGAGTGTGAGCCAAGAGTGACCAGAGAGTGAGCCGAGTGTGAGCCGAGTGTGAGCTGAGAGTGAGCTGAGAGTGAGCCAAGTGTGAGCCGAGAGTGACCCGAGTGTGAGCAGAGAGTGATCTGAGAGTGAGCCGAGTGTGAACCAAGTGTGAGCCAAGAGTGACCCGAGTGTGAGCAGAGAGTGAGCCGAGAGTGAGCCGAGAGTGAGCCGAGTGTGACCCGAGTGTGAGCCGAGAGTGAGCAGAGAGTGACCCGAGTGTGAGCCGAGAGTGACCAGAGAGTGACCCGAGTGTGAGCAGAGAGTGAGCCGAGTGTGAGCTGAGAGTGACCCGAGTGTGAGCCGAGAGTGACCAGAGAGTGACCCGAGTGTGAGCCGAGAGTGACCCGAGTGTGAGCAGAGAGTGAGCCGAGAGTGAGCCGAGAGTGAGCCGAGAGTAAGCCGAGTGTGACCCGAGTGTGAGCAGAGAGTGACCCGAGTGTGAGCCGAGAGTGACCAGAGAGTGACCCGAGTGTGAGCAGAGAGTGAGCCGAGTGTGAGCCGAGTGTGAGTTGAGAGTGACCCGAGTGTGAGCCGAGAGTGACCAGAGAGTGACCCGAGTGTGAGCCGAGAGTGAGCCGAGAGTGAGCTGAGAGTGAGCCGAGAGTGAGCCAAGTGTGAGCCGAGAGTGAGCCGAGAGTGAGCCGAGAGTGAGCCGAGTGTGAGCCGAGTGTGAGCATTCGATCACTGGTGTTGATGATGAAAGTCTTACCGGCGAACAGGGCGACGTTGGCGTGTTTGGCGTCGTACGGGCATCGGGCCATTCCACTGATCTCATCACCCAGAGCGTCCAGGCTGTCCATCTGCAGGAATGAAGGGAAAGGTCAGAGGTCAGAGGTTACACAGCAGGAGTGTCAACACCTGCAGGAATTACAGACGAGTCTGAGACTTTCACACACTTGGCTGGGTTATTTTTAAAAGCTCTTCCTCTCTCGGTTTCAACAAAAGAACGAGGCCTGCCAAGAGCAGCGCCGGATTGACCAAAATATTCATACTGACTTTAAATAGTATTTTTGGGAATACAAAATGTTCTTAGGTAAGGCAATAGCAGTTAAAATTAATGGTATTTCTATCTTGGTGAAACGAGCCGTCATCGGAGGCTCACATTCTCCCGCATTAGGAACACAATTAACATTCCTCCAGAAAAACACGCAAACACAAACGGATCAGGATGTGCTTTATTCACTGAGGGTCACGGAACGTGAGTGTGTGTGTGTGTGTGTGTGTGTGTGTATGTGCATGTGTATGTGCATGTGTGTGTGTGTGTGTGTAAGTGTGTAAGTGTGTGTGTGTCGTTCACTCCTTCACTGAGGGTCATGGGACGCATGTGTGTGTGAGAGTGTGTGTGTGTGGGTGTGTGTGTGTGTGTGTGTGTGTGTGTGTGTGGTTCACTCCTTCACTGAGGGTCACGGGACGCGTGTGTGTGTATGTGTGTCGTCAGGCCTGCGGATCCGCCCGGTAACAGCTGATGTAACGGACACCGGCTCGGGATGAGCGCGGCCACAGATGGGCTCTCGGGAGGAGGCCGCGGATCCAAGCATCCGTTCAGGAGAACATTTGTCCGCCGATGATTAATGTGGGACGAGTCTGGCCCTGAAACAGACGCTCCTCAGAGCCGGCGCGCCGGGAGCTGGACAGCAGAAGCGAGTCGAGATGGACACGACCGAGGGGCCGAGTGTCTGCGGGGGGATCCTTCATTCACTCATGTGTGCCAGACATTACAGCGACTGCTGGATGATGATCACAGACACACGACACGCTTCTCTCTGACTAAACTGCAGAAGAGGAGACCATGTGATCACGGGGAAAAACACTGAAAGCTCAAAACATGGAGACAAAATCAGCAGCTCGACATGAACACGTTCATCAGACACACAGTCAAGGTTTCCAAGCCGCTCTACATTGGCCCAAACTTTGAAACGTGTGTTGACTATGACTGTGCAAAAGTTAACGTCCCGCTGTGGTAAAAATTCAGCTTTTAATGTTGTTTATGTGTCTATGTGGTGTTTTTAATACGCTTTAAAACAACCCATGTGTAAGTTCATAAGTCGACAGCATTGCTGAGTATTTCCTCCTTAAAACTGCTGTGAACCAAAGACAGTCTCAAAAACACGGTGTGAAATCGCTGGTGTTTCCAGTAGCACCTCATTGTAGTACACGAGATCCAGGGGGCGGAGTCGGATCCAGATTAAGGGGTGGGGTTGGGTAGGTTTAGGGGTGGGTTTAGGGATCAGGTGGTGGAGCTGGGTAGGTTTAGGGTTGGTTTAGGGATAAGGGGTGGAGCTACAGGGTGTCGAGTTACATTCAAGAAATGTTAAGGCTTGAAGACATTTTTTAAAGGAAAAAACAATAAACAATTTTGGTGATCAAAGATTAGTTCTAAGGGATACAATTATTGACAGGGGGACTTTAAAAGAAAAAATATAAAAACTTGTGCAAAACGTATATATATTGAAGAATATAAACAAAATGAAATAGTACGATAGTATTTTATTCGCTCAGAGCCTCTTTAACATGACAGAATCTGATAATCTGATAATCTTTACAGCAAAAACAATCAAGATGGATGATTTTGAAGAGTTTTCTCTGTTGTTTAAGACTTTTCCGAGTCAGTGTTTCGCTCTCTGGGAAAAATGAACTGAGGAATGTTTTTCTTGATTGATTCTGAATAGACAGAATGCTGAATATTCTCACCTTGTATGTCCGACAGGACGGGTTGAAGGCGTTGGTGCCGCACACGAACAGAGACTCGGCGTTCTGCTGCAGGAGAACCTTGATGAAGTTGTGGCATTCGTCCTGAAACGAGGAGAAACACGTACAGTACATCAATCTTCATCATCATCATCATCATCATCATCAATGACTTCATCTCACATCTCTCACAATCCCAGCCAACAAACACATGTTGCTGGTGTTCGAGTAAGTTATGAAAACGCAATTTTTCTGAAAAATTTTAAAATTTAAAATGCTTTATAAACGTTTTTTTCTTGGTTATGTGAATGTTTATTTTTTTTATTTTTATTTACCTTTATTTTACCAGGTTATTTCATTGAGATTTAAAACCTCTTTTCCAAGAAAGACCTGGCCAAAATGACAGTGTATTGACAGTGCACAATAAACAACAAACACACGTAACAACATAAACCATCGACATTAGACTATCTAAAAGTACACTTAATTTATGCTAAGAATTTGTAAAACTAACTATTGATAATTACATATTAAAACAATGTTAATGAGACATTAAAGGAAGTTTCAAGAAACTTTAATTCTGAAGTGAACTAATCCTTTAAGGGAATGTTATCTCTATTTTATAATTTTGCAAGTATTATGAGAATGTTACTTTTGAATGTTCTCGGAAAAAAAGTTCAAAAACGTTCCATGTTCCATGAGCGATGTATAAATAATGTTTTGTGCTGCAGTTTTGAGAACATTATTAAAGATTTGATAGCATTGAACCAATTTTTGAATCACAGTTTTCTCCAGAGCGGCTCTCTCTCTCTCTATATATATATATAAATGAACTAAATTACTAACCTTTTTACAACAAAATGAGCCATCACTGAACTTACTTAACCTAACCCTAACCCTAACCTTACCTAACCCTAACTTCCTTAAACTGGACTGTGATGCTATTTTCTTCTAGAAACAAACTCTTTCATTATTTTCCTGTTATCTCTGTAAAGCTGCTCTGAAACTCTGTGTTGTAAAAAGCGCTGTATAAATAAAGGAGACTACACTTGAATGTTCCATTAATGTTACTGAAAGAAAATGTTTTCTTAAGGTTGAGAGAACGTTGCCAGAGCGTTCCTGGGCTCTCGTCACAAAGACTGTACCTTGTGTTTCCCCTTCATTCTGCAAGTGTCCACGTCGGCCTGCCGGGACTTCCACGTCAGCTTCTGTCCACAGGAGATCAAGATCACATCAATAGATGCGCTCACAGGTTCACCAGATTACAGGGTCAGGGGTCAGGGGTCAAACGGGCCCGATGCAGCCGTAACACCAGCGCCTGATTAAACCTCATCGATCCGCGTCACACACAAAACATATGATTTCCAGTCGTACTCATTCTAAGATTTACCCAGAAAACAAGACATAATATCTTGTCATTTTACTTCTCTAGTAAATGCATCTTGATTTAAACATTTTTGGATATTTGGACTGGAAACAATTTACAAAAATACTATGTAAGAAAAGCATTTGTTTGCAGTGTGCTCTTCTTTCTATGGTTATCTCTGTGAAACTCTGTCCTGGTCTCTCTGGAAGAAGAGATAGTGATGTCTCAGTGGGGTTTACCTGGTCAAATAAAGGATGAATAAATAAATAAACAAACACAGTCCTCGTCAAGCGCCTCTCGGTCACATGACACGCCGGCGGCTCCTGATTGGATGAAGCTCACAGTGGCGTCCGCTCGGGCTCGTTAGCTGCCGGGTAATTAAGAGGAACTGGATCCTGGGAACTCGAGCAGGACTCACCTTGCTGAAGAAGATCTCCTCGCCGGTGGCCGTCTCGATGTCCACGGTGTAAATGTGATCTCTGCGAAGACACATCAACAGCGTCATTCAGTTCAGCTTCAATATCACACATTCCCCTCAGAGCTGTTTCCATGCATTCTATGAATAATCGTTACAAGAGCAATAATCAACAGTAATGTTTTGGCATAATATTGCAGCCCAACATTGAGATGAGTTTCTGTTTTTGAATTGATATACTTTATGTAATACTCATTCTCTTCCTCCTTTGCATTGTGCAGATTGTTGTTACTGATCAGATGTTATTGGCAACAGACTACAGTATTCTGATTGAGTATTTGACATAAAAGACAACACAGATAATTTAATATGGTATATAAATAAAAATTGCCCTTAAAAATGTAAAAAAAAATGCTCCAGGAAATCAATTCCAGGGGGAAATATTGAGCCTTTGTGTCATTTCTGACCGTCCACACAAACATCTCTGCATGTACGACACTACTACACTAACAACATCTGAAAACATTACATTTCAATTCTTGAGTTTGAATGCTGCGATATTCAAATTGCAATTCTGTATCCTGTTTAAGACAGTAGAAATCAAATTAGTTTAAAGTAACTCTGAATTACGGCTTGACGAAGACAGAAGTGTGCAAAAGTTAAAGTCCCCCTGCAGTCAATAATCCCTTCAAACTCGTCTTTGATCATCAAAATTACATATTTATGAAATGATTTCTTCATGCTTTAAAATAGCTTTATTGCAACTTGTCACCCCTGCTACATTTACTACATGCGGAATCATGAATATGCTAATTAGTCTCCGCCTCCAGTCGCTACACGTGGAAGTATTTAAATCGGCCAGAAACTGATTCAGAAGAAGAAGTGGAAGAGTGAGTCGGACAGGCTCGATCAGAACGGTAATCCGTGTTATGTATCGCTCTCTACAACATCAGACACATGACAGTAACTAATATGATTAGCCTTTTGCTTGACTACGCTATCAATCAGCTAATAATGTGTTGCTAACGTTCCCGTTGGCCTCTCAGAGTCAGACCGCCTTCTAAACATCCGCATCCTTACAAACACTTTGAGTAATTCATCATAACATCGTAATATACACATTATTCACCGGCTATATTGCTAAATGTCCTCTTCTTAAAGGTGCTCTAGTGGAAACACTCGTGGCGGGATTGGTTACGTGTTTGCGACGCTCGGAAACAGGGGCATTTTTAATTAATGGATGAGGGTGGAAGACTTCATTAGCTGATGAATTTCTCTCCGAGTCGTAATTCAGTAAATTCCTCGTCCTGTAATTCCAGTTTCTTTGATTTTGATAAGTTGAAGCTCATATCTGTCAGATCATATCACACGCTCATGTTCAGAATCTGATCTCATATGTTCAGACTCAGCAGCCGCCGGCTCCCAGTGGCTCAATCTAATAGAAAAGCCATTTGTGAAATGAATGGCGTCACGCGGGTCGCAGAGGCGAACGCCAGATGAATGAAACTCTCCAGCGTTATGAAGAGCCCAGAGATCTGCAGCGTTTGATGGACACGAGTCTAATAACATCAGCAGCTCCTGAAGATCTCACACACTCCTGAGTTACACCGCTCCACCGCAGAGATTGTGTTTCTGATGAATTTTAATCACACAGGTACGGTGTCGCTAGCGCTCATTAGTGAAATTCCATTTTAGCGAGCAATTACTGAAGAAGTGAGACAGAAGTGATGAAGCCTCCGACGCTGCAGTCGTGTTCAAACTAACGCCGGTTAAACTAACCAGATTTTTGAGCCAAATGGATTTTGAATGTAATTTTCAAAGTCAAAAAGTAGAAAAGAGCTCATTATTGTAGGAATGAAACCATACCGAAGAGTATTTGGGTGTTGCTGGTTGAAAAATAAAAAATGTAAAAAATGTAATTTGTCAACACAACAAAAGGGTTTTTAGCATTAATGAGATTCGTGTCACATTCATTTAAACGTTAGCCTAATGTGACAGTGTGTTGTGGATCGCAGGTGTTTCTCTGAAGGACGACACACACACACACAAACGCAGAGATAAAGAGCGCTGCGAAGGGTTTAAATTCATCTGATTCTATAAGCCACAGAATATCTGAAAGACGTTTATAATGCTCGCTCTGGTTCATAATTCAAAATCATGTAATTGGGTCTAAACACATTGCAGTAATTATTACAGTGAAGTTTTATTAAAAATAACAATGGTTATTATTATGTGAGCAAGCCTTTTTATTTATTTATTTATTTTTATTTATACCTTGTAGTCAATCATTTTATCCCTTAAAACGCATCTTTGAAAAAAATTCTTCATGCCTTATCTTGAATGTAACTCGACACCCTTGCCTCATTTAGTATGCGCGGTTCTATGAATATGCAAATAAGCCCCGCCTCCACTCACTCAGATCCACTGGTTGACGATCACACGTTGATCTGATTGGTTACAAGGTCGTTTGTGACGTCAGAAACACCAGCGATTTCACACCATGTTTTTGAGACTGTCTTTGGTTCACTGCAGTTTTAAGGAGGAAATACTCAGCAATGCTGTCGACTTATGAACTTACACATGCTTTGTCTTAAAAACACCACATAGACACATAAACAATGCAGTGTGTTTATAGCAGTTGAGTTATGCTGTAAATTTGCTTGGTTCATCGTAAGAAAATGCTATATTATCAGGATCTGAGCCGGACCCCATGCGTACAGCGAGATGAGTCCAGCGTGTCAGAGCTCTGGTCACGTGACGTCAGCGAGTTAAACAGCGCTAATAGATGAGCATCCGCATCATTAACTTTAAGGACTCGAGTGTCTCATTCCCACAGATTTACGGTCTCCGTTCACACGGTGAGAGCGAGGCGAGGCAGTATGAGCTCCTCACACACACACGATCACACGGACACGTGTGTGACCACACTTACACACACTGAGGATGAAGATAATCACGCAATGAGATCAGACTCCGAGTGTCTATACGAGACTGCACAATCCCTCTCTTCGACATTCTTGAGCGAAAAATGTTACATTTGTTTTTTTTATTTTATTTTTTTTTATCAGAAGATGCTATGCGAACACAAAAAAAAAATCATGGTCATGATCTGAACAGGTTAAATGGTCCTGATAACAATATTCCCACTTGCTGCTCGCGTCAGAAAGGAGCGCATTGTAAATTAATGAGAGTTTACTCTAGTGGAAGCGTTCGGTACTGCAGCCGCACAACATCTCACTGACAGACCATCACTGACAGACCATCACTGACAGACCATCACTGACAGACCATCAACTGACAGACCATCACTGACAGACCATCACTGACAGACCATCACAGACAGACCATCACTGACAGACCATCAACTGACAGACCATCACTGACAGACCATTACTGACAGACCGACAGACCATCACTGACAGACCATCAACTGACAGACCATCACTGACAGACCATCACACCATCACTGACAGACCATCACTGACAGACCATCACTGACAGACCATCACTGACAGACCGACAGACCATCACTGACAGATCATCACTGACAGACCATCACTGACAGACCATCACAGACAGATCATCACTGACAGACCATCACTGACAGACCATCACTGACAGACCATCACTGACAGACCAACAGACCATCACTGACAGATCATCACTGACAGACCATCACAGACAGACCATCACTGACAGACCGACAGACCATCACTGACAGATCATCACTGACAGACCATCACAGACAGACCATCACTGACAGACCGACAGACCATCACTGACAGACCATCACAGACAGACCATCACTGA
>JAULUF010000042.1:37787500-37790000 GCA_031834385.1 Semotilus atromaculatus | reverse complement strand
TTTTAATCTCCTTATACTGTATGTTTTCCCCTGCCTCAAATTGAGCCGTTCGATCTTGTGACGTCACTAGATCGGCCCCTCCCACAACTGATGATTGACAGCCGCGTCTCAACACAGGCCCGCCCTGACGAGCTGCCATCGTAGTCCGCCACTGTCGCTACGCTGGAGCAGAACGGCGTCGAGCGATTGTGGTGTTCTGTTCGTGGGTCTAACATTTTAATGTTCCTAAATGTGAACCGCTGAAGACACAGTGACTGAGTCTTATTTCTGAAGGGAATACCCAACGATCAACGTAAATGCTTTTATGTTTGCGCTGATCATTTCTCAGCAGACTGCTTTATAAACGAGGGTCAGAGTAAATCTGGTTCTGCTAAGAAGCTGCTCCAGAAAAAGAATCGGTGCCAGTTATTCGTGTTCCGGCTGCGCCTCCAGGAGAAGTGGGTGTGACGCTTTATTAACCTTTATATTCATCTTTGCAAATCGCTTGCACGCTTCACGATGAATGCGGCTAATGTTTACACTCAGGGTATATTACGGCATGTTTTCTATTTAACGTTACGACGTTCTCAATATAATTCATAATCCCACGTTTATAATGAACAACGCGTTATGGTTAATGTGTAATCAAAAACTGTGTACGCAGGTGTTAAAGTTAACGTGGTAACACTAAGTTCAGAGACTCTTCTTGTTCCAAAATATACGTCAACTGTTGTCAAGGCAACATTCCACGTGCGCTGTGTCAAACGCCCCACAGAACAGAGGGGCGGAGTCAGCACAGCTCATTAGCATTTAAAGGCACATGCACTGAAACGGCGTGCTGAAAACAGCGGTTTTTGACCAGGTAAAAGGAGTGTTTTCTTTCAATACTAATAAAAGTATATTACAAAGTTTTCATTTAGACCCTAAAGATTCATATTAACTTGTACAAAAATGGCATTATAAGACCCCTTTAAATCAATAAGGATATATGATGATTATTTGTTGTAATTTATATCAGAAACAGACTGTAGACGCATAAACTGCATGTTCACAGACTAACACTATTAACTGTAAGAACTGTAACCTAGAAGGTCCTGTTATGATAACACGAATGTAAAACTTCATAAACAAGTGTTGATCAGCATGAAGGAGGTCGTAGCACCCGAACATGTGCTCGTCGCGGCCGCATGCCTCTCGCTGCCGGTTACCATGCCAACCATCTGCTCCCGCCAGCGGGTCCGCTAGCGGCCGCTCACGCTCACCTGGCAGCGGCGTACAGCGTCCGGTTCATGATGACGATCAGCTGGATGTCCAGGCGGTGGCGCTGCGTGTTGTTCCTTCCCGGTTTGTGGCCCACGAACGCTGGATATTGTTTGGTATCTGACAGAGAGAAAGATTAATGGCAATGTTTAATTTCACAGCGATGCCAAATAATCAGTTCATTAAAGATGAAATCCACACGTCATCGAACGCTCGAACTCAAACATCACATTCATTATCACTATCACATGTTCACGGTTCCACGGTGATGTTAATTAATGGTCACATGACATGCATCTGAACAAAGTAATGTTTTGTTTTGAGTTTTTTAAATGATTATTTTCATTTTGCAGAGAGTTTAACAGCAGTGGCGTAAATCCCGTGGATATAAAGCCAGAAGCACGCAGCACACACACTCACCAATAGCGGTTATTAAAGGGCTTTTCTTTACACTGATGCCACAGACGAACCACTCAGTTCTTAAAAGAACATTTATATAATCTAAATAATATTTTTCCACTATAAAGAAGCTTTTATGCGATGAAAGATTCCATGGATGAGAAAGCTTCTTCATGGAACCATCGATGCCGATAAAGAATTAAGATTTATTTATGATAAAGATTTATGTTTTAGAGCTGTGATGTCATTGGACGTTAAGGCCTGTGTTGTGGGACAACGTGTGTTTATAAATCACTGAAGGACATTTCACTGAAACACAGAAACATTTCTGGAGGGTTCGTGGAGAGAATACTACGTTTGTACAGTAAATACATTATGTCTACGCAAATTCTCCATTAACCATGAAAATAACACGTGTGTGTGTGTGTGTGTCAGTGTGTGTGTGTGTGTGTGTGTGTGAGTGCGTGAGTGAGTGTGTGTGTGTGTGTGCGTGCGTGAGTGTGTGTCAGTGTGTGTGTTCGTGAGTGTGTGTGTGTGTGTGTGTGCGTGAGTGTGTGTGTCAGTGTGTGTGTGTGAGTGTGTGTGTGTGTGTGTGTGTGTCAGTGTGTGTGTGTGTGTGTGAGTGTGTGTGTGTGTGTGTGTGTGTGTCAGTGTGTGTGTGTGTGTGTGAGTGTGTGTGTGTGTGTGTGTGTGTGCGTGAGTGTGTGTAGCATTCAGATCTTCACCCTGACAGGCACAACAAAAGATCTCACAGTCACACAGCCTCCGTTCAAACACATTTACAGCTTCTCTGGGCAGCAGAAACACATCTCGCAGAACGAGTGTGAGAAAGGACGAGGACGAGGAGAGGCGGTGAGAGCGT
>JAULUF010000042.1:37762500-37782500 GCA_031834385.1 Semotilus atromaculatus | reverse complement strand
GATCTGATTGGTTACAAGGTCGTTTGTGACGTCAGAAACACCAGCGATTACGGATGTTTTCAATAGCGAGTGAGTGTTTGACACTATATGCAGTGATGTCAGCCAATCATAACAGTGTGTGTGTGTGTGTCTCTGTGTGTGTGTGTGTGTGTGTGTTTACTGACAGCTTTAAAGGAGCCGGCAAAAAACTGATCATTTCAGACAGAGGCTCAGAATATATAATTTGTTTTTGTGCAAAAAACTTGATCATTATAAGTGAACCTCAAGGAACATGTTAAAATAATAAAAAATATCCATATCCTAACCCCTTTAAAATAACTATAATTTTAATGATAGCCTACTAAAATAGCCCGCGTTCACAAAGCAGCGTCTCCGTCTCCCGAGGGATCTGCACCGTGTGTGTGTGTGTGTGTGTGTGTGTGTGTGTTCGATCTGTGTCCTCATCAGAAGAGGCTGTGATGAGGCGTCCTGATATCAGCTGTGTCACGTCATCTTTCTAATGGAGATTTCTCATTAGTTTAGCGTCTGGCATCATAGATCACAGCTCTGTGTTTCTGTGCTCACGGGACACACCGATGCAGGAGAGAGCATCTACACTTGTGTTACGGGAGAGAGCATCTACACTTGTGTTACGGAAGAGAGCATCTACACTTGTGTTACGGAAGAGAGCATCTACACTTGTGTTACGGGAGAGAGCATCTACACTTGTGTTACGGGAGAGAGCATCTACACTTGTGTTACGGAAGAGAGCATCTACACTTGTGTTACGGAAGAGAGCATCTACACGAGAGAGCATCTACACTTGTGTTACGGGAGAGAGCATCTACACTTGTGTTACGGAAGAGAGCATCTACACGAGAGAGCATCTACACTTGTGTTACGGGAGAGAGCATCTACACTTGTGTTACGGGAGAGAGCATCTACACTTGTGTTACGGAAGAGAGCATCTACACGAGAGAGCATCTACACTTGTGTTACGGGAGAGAGCATCTACACTTGTGTTACGGAAGAGAGCATCTACACGAGAGAGCATCTACACTTGTGTTACGGGAGAGAGCATCTACACTTGTGTTACGGAAGAGAGCATCTACACGAGAGAGCATCTACACTTGTGTTACGGGAGAGAGCATCTACACTTGTGTTACGGGAGAGAGCATCTACACTTGTGTTACGGAAGAGAGCATCTACACGAGAGAGCATCTACACTTGTGTTACGGGAGAGAGCATCTACACTTGTGTTACGGAAGAGAGCATCTACACGAGAGAGCATCTACACTTGTGTTACGGGAGAGAGCATCTACACTTGTGTTACGGGAGAGAGCATCTACACTTGTGTTACGGGAGAGAGCATCTACACTTGTGTTACGGGAGAGAGCATCTACACTTGTGTTACGGGAGAGAGCATCTACACTTGTGTTACGGAAGAGAGCATCTACACTTGTGTTACGGAAGAGAGCATCTACACTTGTGTTACGGAAGAGAGCATCTACACTTGTGTTACGGAAGAGAGCATCTACACTTGTGTTACGGGAGAGAGCATCTACACTTGTGTTACGGAAGAGAGCATCTACACTTGTGTTACGGAAGAGAGCATCTACACTTGTGTTACGGAAGAGAGCATCTACACTTGTGTTACGGAAGAGAGCATCTACACTTGTGTTACGGGAGAGAGCATCTACACTTGTGTTACGGAAGAGAGCATCTACACTTGTGTTACGGAAGAGAGCATCTACACTTGTGTTACGGGAGAGAGCATCTACACTTGTGTTACGGGAGAGAGCATCTACACTTGTGTTACGGGAGAGAGCATCTACACTTGTGTTACGGGAGAGAGCATCTACACTTGTGTTACGGGAGAGAGCATCTACACTTGTGTTACGGAAGAGAGCATCTACACTTGTGTTACGGGAGAGAGCATCTACACTTGTGTTACGGGAGAGAGCATCTACACTTGTGTTACGGGAGAGAGCATCTACACTTGTGTTACGGGAGAGAGCATCTACACTAGTTGTGTGTCTTGAGCCGAATGCAGAGTTTACGGAGCAGATCCGCTCCTTCATTAGAGGCTGTAATTTAATTTTACACTTAGAATAATTGGTGCTAATTTGAGCCGCTCAAGAGGAGAATATAGAAAGTGACGTATAGAGACGGAGAAAAAACACCAACAATAGCAGGAATCATTATTCAAGATTTACACACACTCCTCACTCAGAGTGCTTTAGAGAATCAATAATCACAGAACAGTCATGTTTAAAATCACTTCAGATTGAAACAGAAAGCGCTCAGGAGACGCGATGATCTGCTGTTCTCACAGATCCTCTTTCATGATGAACTCATTCAGTTCATATTGACTCTTCAGTGCAAACTTCGATGATGATGATTTATAGTATAGTTAATCTAATCTTATTAAAATGATACAAATACAAAATCAAGGAGCAAGGTTGTATTCCTATAGAGCTGCAGATACGACGTATGTTTGTAAGCCAGTTTTTTAAATATTATTTTATTTATATTGATTTGAAAATGCTTCTTCTAATGCCTGGTTCAGATTACACGATTTTTTTGTCTGTTACGATAGTCACTGTGTCAGATTACGCGATTTTGACTCCTAAAATCTTGTCGTGTCGTGGACAAGAAACATGTCACACGTTTCTTCCTGACCAGTCATCGTGTGGCGTCTTTAACGACGCGCGTGATGTGATGTGGAAGGCGAAACTAGTAGCGAGTGACTTCCGGAAACGAACAAACAATAGATGAAGCGGTGAGTGTTGTATTGGCTGTCCTGTGTTAAAAAAAACGTAAAAAAGAAAAGAAAGAAAACCCGACTATGGACACGTTCCTGGATTGCTCGAACGGGACAGTATGGGCTGTCAATCCTCCAAAGAGAACTTGAGGTCAAATATTGTTTTCTTATAGCCTATATATTTACTTTTAGCCAGTAGTAGCCTACAAGTAAAATAATGTTGCTAGCTTGCCACAACGATAACATATTACAAAAACAGACTGTTAAAACCTCATACATGTGACGGAACCCGTTAAAAAAAATTAAACATGCTAGTCTTTTTGTCGTGATGTCGTGAAGCATCGTAGGTTGTCGCCCACTATGACACACTATACGAGATGATACGATCCAATCTTGCGTCCCGACGCCCGTTGTCGTTTACGAAGCCCCACGACACCCTACGTCAAACGGATCGTGACAAAATCGGGCTAAAATCGTGTAATCTGAACCAGGCGTAAGTGTGATACAGAAGCTCATCACTCCTCATTATAATCACGCTCTTGATAACTCTCTAACTCTTCAATGATTTTAATAAAGACTGACGCTGAAGTCGTGCAACCGTAGTTTACAGCCAACGTTTAGATCTACAGCTTCAGGCTCCAAAATTCATAAAAGATTATCATGATGCACAAAAAGATGATGAAGAATCATTTATGTAAGAATCATAAATGTTTGTTGGTCTCAGAGCTTATTTTCTGCAGTAATCCAAAAAAAGCCGGAGGGAAAATCCTGTTGTTTTTGTCGAGGGAACCAGTGATGATCAAACCTACGGAAATATGATGCTTTATTAAAGACCGGGCTGTTTGGAAACCTCTATATTGATAGTTTCTGTTTATTAAACAAAAGTTTGAAAACAAGCAGCTTTATCTCAATTACAGCAGAACAAACAGTACCGGAGCAAATATTAGTGTACATGATGAGCGGTGTTCCGGTACAGAAACTGTAATCAAATATAAAATAACACTGCACTTTATACACAAAATATACATTACAAATATAGTTGCAAAAGTTATTCAGTCAAGAGCTAGTGAATGTTCTCTTTGTCTTGAGTTGTTTGATGAGTGTTAGGGAATATTAGGCTGCCGTCCCTTTAAGAGCCGCACAGTATAATAACACACGTGTTCAATAGAGTCTCTCCTGCTCAAATTATTTAAAGTCACAATGAAATGCTCACAAAGGAAGAAATAAGAGGAATCAAAGTTTTTATTTTTATGACAAGCATCCGATTCATGACCTCAAGAGTTCGATTCCCGATTCCCAAGCCTGGTCTCCGGCCCTGAGACTCTCGACCCGACGCAGAGCTCCAGAGCCTCGAGGCTTCACCAGGAGCAAAGCTCAGACACAAAGAGACTCAAAGCTGTCAGCAACATCTCGGCGCTGAACGCCCGCTGTGAGGATTATGCTCCTTTCCAGATAAAACCCTCCAATGCTGCAAAATAAACAGCAGCGCTAAAGCAGCTTACGCCCCAGACGCCAGAAACTGCATTCTGATATCGCAAAGTGGAAGTTTTGACTTTAAAACAGCCCTTGAGGATTCCTGACGGGGAAAATGAGCATCAGCTCACCGTGAAGGATCATGCGAAGGCCTGGAGTGTGTGTGTGTGTGTGTGTGTGTGTGAAGAGCAGAACAAAGAGCCGTTATCACATCAGCGGCAGGGGAACGTTCATTATAAACCTTCGACTGACGGGAATCCAGTGTCCTCTGAACACACACACACACACACACACACACACACACACACACACACTGATAATGAGTGTTAAAGGCTAGCTTCATTCTGTCCTCATTTACTCGTCGCTCAAACCTCGATAACTCATCTACTCACTAATCGCTTTCACCGTTTTTAATCGAGCTCTAACTCACACATCCACGGAAAATGTTTTTAAATAAACACTGACGTGAAGAACAAACCAAATATTATTCAGACACCAGATATAATTTTTGATATTTTGTTTACTAGTGTGTGCAGGACTCTATAGTTCATTTCTGTAAGTGAGGAGAGCAGAATAAAGTAAACTGTGACATATTATGACAATTCATGTGTGAAGGTGATGATACACAGTGCAACTTTTTGAGCAATGTTGCTGGGCAATGGACAACCAGATGAGACACGGGACCGATCTAAATTATCCAGAAAGAAATGTATTGCCCATTTTAGTGAGAAAGTGGCCAAGCATCAATCGGTCGGCAAGATTGCCCAGCAACATTGCTCAAAAAGTTGCCCTGTGTATCATCACCATGAGAGTATAACAGAAGGACGGACAAAACCACTGAAATATACACTGAGTTCTGCTCATATTTTATTACCAACTATAGGGAATAAACTGATAATGTGAGAAATATTGAAGGTTTTTAGGTTTGACTGTATATAAACCCAAACTCATATAAACAGAACATCATCCAGTAAGTGTTTTCAGGAGTCAAACATGTATTTAATTTCAGGAATAAATGTTCTTTTTCCCAGTGGAGCTCCAGCTATTATACTCCAAAATGAGCCGCGGACACAATCTGGCTCCCGTTATCATCCCGTTATCATCCCGTTATCTCCTTCAGACGCTTCAGTCCACGTCGTTTATCATCACCCGAACGGGTCACTCTCTGTCCTCGCGCGAGACAACCGTCTGACGCCACACACGTATCCATCAAGATCAATCCCACAATCCCTCTACATAACTACATCTAAAATCATTAAAAAATAGAATAAAATAAATGTCTAATAAAAATGAAAAAACAACAAAATTACCAAAACTTTAAAAAAAGAAAATGAAAAATCCAAAAAGAGGAAAATAAAAAAGTGTTCTCCCCAAAAGTGACATTTCGAGCTCTTCATCAATACAAGAACATCTGAATAATACTGAAATATCATCGCTGTGTGTTAAAGCTTCTCACTGTAATTTCTGAGGAATGAGATCGCTGAATAATGTAAAGCGGCGTAATGGAATTGAGGAGCTGCTTAAGTTCAGATATCCACTCAACTAATGAATCCGGCGCGGATCATCCGCTCTCAGGATCCAGGATCCTTTATTTCCTTCAGGAACAATGAAAGACTCGAGCATGAAAACATCCTCAAACACAATCCAGAAACAGCATGATTCACAGCAGCTCCTGTTATCAACAACTGAACCTCAGAATCAGAGAACAAACCCTTCCTCATGCGCTCCACATACACAGGTTGAGTTATGATTAGATATTCAGTCACGGGTTCATATGAAGGCGTTTAACGCGCGTGACCTCGTTAGCATGAGCACATCCGTGTTTATCCGTGTCGCTCTGCTGTCGAGGTCCTGCTAAACACTGGAACACGAGACTCAACCTTAGCAATGTTGGTTTGGTGTTTCTGAGACGCCGGAGCGAAGTGTGTCTCTCACACACACACACACATTTTACAGTAAAAATGTTTGGACGTGAAAAAGAACAAATCAACATTGTTTAGATCGTAAATTGACATTCCCACCATTCCCTGCGTGGCACTTCACATTAGATGTTTTTTGTTCTTCATAGTTTTTCTAATCAGTTATGTACATTAGGATTTTATGTTACATTTAATGTTGGTAAATACATTTTTCTTGCATTTAAAAAATGTCATGTGTGTTACCATGATGGTGTTTAGTGTGTGTGTTTGTGTGCAGGTTCCATACATTACTGTTAACTATCTCATCTTGTGGAGAAGCTGCTTGTGATGAGCTTTAATTGATCATGTGACTCTCATCTCCACTGTGATTGGTGGTTGTCATTGTATTACAATGGAATGTTCTTAGACTTAAAAATGTCGGTAAATTAACATATCAGATAATTAAATAAAAAATTTTTTACTGTAAATTTAAGTTACGTCTGTAAAACCTAAAATGTTTTTTTATGTTAAATTTCTGGCCCCCACAGAATTTTTTTCTCAGGTTTTTCACCGTAAATTTACCAGATTTTTGTTAGTGTTTTCTTGAACACATGGGATGGAAATGCTGCTTTATTAACGCAAATGTTTTGTCATCCCACTGGTTTGGCGTGTTTTCCTCTAGGCAGGAAACACATGAGGACACACAGGAAGTCAAGACACCATCGGTCACATGACACCTCCAGCAAAGAGTGAACTTATGAGACGCACAGAGTGTGTGTGAGTGTGTGTGTGTGCGGGGGTAAATCCCAGCGCTGCAGATTATAGTGTCTCTATCTGAGGGAACAGACGCCCCTCCAGCGCTCCTTTATTTCCCTCAACGGGATTAAAGCCATGAATCCGTCAGCATTCCCATTAGCACTGCGACTCACAGGGAGTTTCTTCAGCCACACTCACATTACACTCTTTTACAGCCGTGATGATGTTTCAGGCTCTACTAGAACAGGTTTTCCTGCTGTAATGTTGATTATTTCCTCATATTCTCCATTGTTGCGGCTCCTCTCTTCCCAGTCTGTCAGTAACGCTCTGTTTACTTCCTGTCTCTGTGAAGCCCCTCCTTCTGAAAGTACACTGTGCTCTCTCTGATTGGTTGGCTGGATCAGTGTGTTGTGATGGATCAGTGTGAGTGTGTTTGGGAATGTCCCGCCCCTTACCATAACCACCAGTTTAACACACTACTGACTAACTCCACCAGGCCCCGCCCCTTTATTCTGCATATGAATTATTATAATGAGGAATATTGTGACGTGTTCATTCCCGGGAGAAACTCGAGATACAATGGAGGCGTTTCAGGAGTTCAGAAACACTGACGCTGATATAGAGAAGAACTGGAGCTTCTTCAGATCGAACACTGAACACAGATGGAGATGGAGAACAGAGAGATCCTCATTAAAAAGGTTCTTTAGATCAGTGGTTCTCAACTCCAGTCCTCGGGACCCACTGGTCTGCACATTTTGTATGTCTCTTATCTGACACACACATTTCAGTTCATGGAGCTCTCTCCTAATCAGCTGATGATCTGAATCAAGTGCGTTAAATAAGGGAGGCATACAAAATGTGCAGAGCAGTGGGTCCCGAGGACTGGAGTTGAGAACCACTGCTTTAGATAATTAAAATGACGTGAGTTTACGAGCGCCTGCCAAACCGTTAAGAGAACAACAGCTGATTACGACTCATTACATCACTGTGAGTCGGGAACATTCATGGCTTCATCCTCACTGGAGAATGATCTGGTGTCGGTCATGTGATCTGGTGTCGGTCATGTGATCTGGAGTCGGTCATGTGATCTGGTTGATCTGGAGTCGGTCATGTGACGTCTGTAACGCTGATCTGATGCTTCTAAAAGCGTCAGTGTTCCTGTTGAATTCACTCATCACATCTCACACCACTGACTCCTACACAACAGCATCTGAGACATCACACACTCACACTTACACACTCTCACACTCTCACTCTCACACACTCTCACAGGTCACACTCTCACACTCTCACAGGTCACACTCTCACACACTCACAGGTCACACTCTCACACACTCACAGGTCACACTCTCACAGGTCACACTCTCACAGGTCACACTCTCACACACTCACAGGTCACACTCTCACACACTCACAGGTCACACTCTCACAGGTCACACTCTCACAGGTCACACTCTCACACACTCACAGGTCACACTCTCACACACTCACAGGTCACACTCTCACAGGTCACACTCTCACAGGTCACACTCTCACACTTACATTCACTCTCACACTCTCACTCTCACACACTCACTCTCACTCACAGTCACACTCTCACACACTCACACTTACACTCACTCTCACACACACACACTCACACACTCACTCTCTAACTCACACTCTCACAGACACTCACACTCACACTCACAGACACTCTCAGTCACTCACACACTCACTCTCTAACTCACACTCTCACAGACACTCACACACACACACACACACTCACTCACTCACACTCTCACTCACACTCTCACACACTCACACTTACACTCACTCTCACACACACTCACACACACTCTCAGTCACTCACACACTCACTCTCTAACTCACACTCTCACAGACACTCACACACACACACACACACACTCACTCACTCACACTCTCACTCACACTCTCACACACTCACACTTACACTCACTCTCACACACACTCACACACGCTCTCAGTCACTCACACACTCACTCTCTAACTCACACTCTCACAGACACTCACACTCTCACACACACTCACTCACACTCTCACATTCTCACTCACAGTCTCACACACACACTCACTCACACTCTCACACACACTCACACTCTCTCACTCTCACAGACACTCTCACACTCTCACAGACACTCACACACTCACACTCTCACAGACCCTCTCACACTCACACTCTCACACTCACTCACACTCTCACACACTCACACTCACATTCACTCTCACACTCTCACAGACACTCTCACAGACACTCTTACACACTCACACTCTCACAGACACACTCACACAATCACACACTCTCTCACACACTCTCACACTCACAGACACTCTCACAGACACTCTCACACACACAAACTCACACACTCTCACTCTTACACACTCACACAGACACACTCACACAATCACACTCACACAGACACTCCCACACACTCACTCTCACAGACACTCTCACACACTCACTCTCTCACACTCTCACACTCACACTCTCAAACTCTCACAGACACTCTCACACACTCACACACTCTCACACACACTCTTACACTCACTCAGACACTCTCACACACACTCTCACTCACTCTCACAGACACTC
Source organism: Semotilus atromaculatus (assembly GCA_031834385.1). Lineage (NCBI taxonomy): Eukaryota > Metazoa > Chordata > Actinopteri > Cypriniformes > Leuciscidae > Semotilus > Semotilus atromaculatus. The sequence continues at coordinate 37,773,016 of JAULUF010000042.1, read as the reverse complement.
ACTCTCACACACACACTCACACTCACACTCACACTCACACACTCTCACTCACACACACACACACACACACACACTCCCACACACTCACTCACACACAGTCTCACACACACACACTCATCTTTTTCTTCTGTGAAAGAACACACTTCATCAGTTCCGCACTGACGGTCACTGTATGACCAGCAGAACATCTTCAGTGTGAGAGTAAATAATGTGGATGTTGGACTGAACACCTGATGGGCTCGAGGAGGAATAAAGGCTCTTCACACTCGGATGAGCATGTGGGTCACAGTGTGTGTGTGTGTGTGTGTTGGGGCTCATCAGTAACGGGGACCGGAGCTCTTTGTCTCTGTCACGTTATTCACACTGACGCCTTTGTCCAAAACACACTGAGAACCAGTTAAACCAGCCTGAACCAGGACCAGCAATTAGCAGAGCCCCATGGGGTCCCCCACACACTCCCAGCATGCTCTGCGGGACACAAACTCCCAGCATGCTCTGCGGGACACAAACTCCCAGCATGCTCTGCGGGACACAAACTCCCAGCATGCTCTGTGGGACACACACTCCCAGCATGCTCTGCGGTACACACACTCCCAGCATGCTCTGCGGGACACACACTCCCAGCATGCTCTGCGGGACACACACTCCCAGCATCCTCTGCGGGACACACACTCCCAGCATGCTCTGCAGGACACACACTCCCAGCATGCTCTGCGGGACACAAACTCCCAGCATGCTCTGCGGGACACACACTCCCAGCATGCACTGCAGGACACACACTCGCGACATCGAAAGTTAAAGCACCTTCTTACTTTTAAGGATCTGGAGACTGTTATCCACACTTATGTCCTCAAGACTGGTGTAGTGGCTGTTTGCTGGGATCACTCATCATCCCAACACTATTTATATATGCGACCCTGGATCATAAACCCAGTTACGAGTCGCACGGTATATCTGTGGCAATAGCCAACAATACACTGTATGGGTCACAATTATAGATTTTTCTTTTATGCTGAAAATCATTAGGATATTAAGTAAAGATCATGTTCCATGAAGATATTTTGTAAACTTCCTACCGTAAATATATAAAACATGTATTTTTGTGAGTGGATGCAGCACAATCACGAACATTGCTGCACAACTTTAAAGGAGATTTTCTCAATGTTTAGATTTTTTTGCACCCTCAGATTCCAGATCTTCAACATAGTTGTATCTCAAACCACACATCAATGAAAAGCTTATTTATTCATCTTTCAGATTATGTATACATCTGACCAGGGCTTGACATTAACTTTTTTGCTCACTAGCCAATGTGGCTAGTGGTTTTCCAAAGTTACTAGCCACACAGCATTTTTACTAGCCACATTTTTGTTGTTGTGAAATTACCTGATTAAAGTTGACTATGGCGTGCTAAAATTTACTTGAACTAGATTTAACCCTTTTAAATGTATAACCACACACACCCAAATCAAGACTACATAAATGTATAACAATACAGGTCATTAACATTAGCTCTGATAAGGTTGTGTGTAAAGCTCCTTTTTTAAATAAAACCATGTATTAAGATAAAGACATAAAAAAGTAGCTTCTTATTGCATAATAAAAGTGGTGCATGGATGTAGAAGATTAATAAAAAATATAAAAAACTACACTAAAAAACCTTTAGCATTAGAAACACTGTTTAAATATCAGAATCAGACTCAGAATTAATTTATTGAGCCCCCGATGGGAATTCTTTGTTACAAGTTGCAATGGAAAGTAGGTCAGTCTCGAAACCTCACGAAAAATGCATGCCATGGTTCGGACATCACAGCTCCACCGGCGTCCAACGACGCGTCTGACGCGGCGCTGCTGGTGACGTACAGGGAGGGCTATCTCAGGACATCGCCGGTTATAACATTTTATACATAAATATAAATATATAGCCTACTACTGATACAGCAAAGACAACGTCGGCAGTATAGATGGCAAAATAGGCTAGCCTACAGAATATTTCGTTCTTATTGGCAGGAGCAATATTTGAAAATCGATAATTAATTTTTTTTTTAAAAATAATATTTATATCTGCATTTGTCAAAACCTATAGACTTTCAAACATAAACATTTATTCATTAATATATGTTTGTGTCAAAATGACATCTTTTCCTATTCTATTTTGCCTGGAAACGCTTCCAACATGCTTGCGTGTGGCGTGAAAAATAGGCGTCGGTTCGATTTCTAGCATGCACGCGTTTTCGGCGCGGCTCGAGACGCGCGTTTCACACAGGCAGTGTGCAAGTTCTGACCTGTTAACATGGGAGCCGAAATAAATACGGACACTGAGCACAAATACGGCAGCTGAGACGCGCACGCCACGCAACCAGTGCGCTTATTTCAGATGCCTTTTGAAAAGACTACAATTATTCAACCCGCCAAAGTGGCTAGTTGGAGTGACTGTGTTACCCGCCACGAGCAAAATTCCACCCGCATTTGGCGGGTTGGCGGGTGTTAATGTCAAGCCCTGCATCTGACCCATGTGACTGGTTTTGTGGTCCAGGGTCACATATCAGAACTAGTCTGTATTCTCGATCACTCGATCTTCATGTCAGCTGTTATTAACCGTCCCGAGAGCTGGTCTGGAACTGAAGTCGTTATTCCACAGTCGAGGAGTCGAGGAACACCAGCTTTAACCATCAGAGCTTCTCCCACATTAGACGTTTTAAAGCGTTAATTAAAACCTTTATTCTGAGCAACTCGGTTTTATTTTCTATGCATTTATTAAATGCTATGGAGCTGCAGTTTATGTGATGTTCCAGATTATGACAATCTTTAGCTTATTATACTTTTTTTGTTTCCATTTTTCTGTTTTTGGTTTGAATGTTTGACATGTTCTAATATGTGTGTATTTCTACTTTACTCGTGAAGCACTTTGGTCGACATTCGTGATGTTAAAAGGCGCTATATAAATAACCTTTGACCTTGACCTCATGGAACTCAGACCTAAAACGTTGACACTAAACTGAGTTAGTTTCTGTGCGTGTGAGAGTGTGTGTGTGCGTGTGTGTGTGTGCGTGTGTGTGTGTGTGTAACCCAAACACGAGGAAGCGTTTCGGCCGACGGTTCTGAAGGTCTTGTGTTTGATTATCAGAGTCTGAAGACAAGAGACCAGACAGAGACTTCCTGTGGCCTCGGGGTCACATGTTTTGTCTAAACTCTCTCTCTCACTCACTCACTCACTCACACACACACACACACACACACACACATACATATATATAAAATCTCTAATCAGCATTTTTTCTAATCAGTACAGAAACTAACTCAGTTTAGTGTCAACATTTTAGTGCCAAATGCCTAACTCTCACAGTCCTGTTACTAAATCTGATCTCAACACACACACACACACACTCCAGCTCTAGTACTATATTGTTGACTCAGTGCGATGATTGTTCCTGACATGCCGTGTGTCCCAGAATGGGAAGTTCACATGAATCAAGCTCTTGTTCCCTGTTTAACCATTAAACAACGGCTCCCACATTACCAGCAGCGCCAGTGAAGCGAAACGCTCGTTAGACGAGCCTCAATTAAGCCCAGTTTATTTGACACACTGTCACATTCCATACGGACGCCTGGACGATGAACGGATCTTTTCATTACAGTAACCTGGGAAAAACGGTCCGGAGCGATTAGCATATGAAAACCACGGAGTCGCACAGAGAAGAGACAGCAGAGTTACTGGAGGATCCTCAGAGCTCACAGGAGACCAGCATCACTGCACACACACACACACACACACACGGTCACAGGAGACCAGCATCACTTCATGTGCACAGACACACACACACACACACACACACACACACACGGTCACAGGAGACCAGCATCACTGCACGTGCACACACACACACACACACACACACACACTCACACACATAGTTCATCTGATCTTCATCTGATGCTCCTCGACTGAGACACTCTTGAGTTTCAGCTTGCAACACTTAACTTAAACTATATTTTGGGATAGTGTTCAGGCTGACTCAGCAATATTAATCATACTGAACATCAGACAGTTTCAACACCAGTTTGACTGTCATTCTGTAACATTCACGACTAAAGAATCGACCCGTTTCCTCCATCTGAATGAAAGATCAAAAGGATAAAATGCAGATTTATTTTATAAATTGTATTTCCTGCTTGTAAAGTGGAGACAGATCTTTTCCTCAGTATTGTGACGTACATGAGTATAACAGATTATTGAAAAAGAATAAATGTAGGGCGGGGCTTGGTTGCTGATTGGATGTTGGGAAGTGGGTGTATGCAGATGAGCATGCGCTTGCAGGGGTGGAGCATAAACACACTAACTGATTGGAGAATCGTTTTATAATTAGGTCAAATATTTTAACAAACAAGTATTCATTCAATGAGCTCATTGTTTCTGCTTTAAATGATCACATCGTTTAAATTAATAAATATTTCGCTAACTGTGATTTGCATATGCACATTTCTGAAATGCTCTGAGATAACAGATCACTGTATATTATAATGTGGACTCATGCATTTTCTGTAAAGCTGCTTTGAAACGACGTGTTTGTGAAAAGCGCTCGGTTAACGTTGAGATCAGTACCAGACGCTTAGTGCTGTAATATAAAATCAAGTGGACAATTAAAGCAATCGTTGTGTGGCTCTAAAAGAGCAAACTCAGTGACATGACGTGAACTCTGTCGCACAACATCCACTGTGTCCATTTACAAACAAACCACACGCTTGTCCATTCTCGAGGAACAGCGGTGAATGCAGCCGTTGTGTTTCTCATTCCAGAGACACGCTTTTATTTGCTGATGAAGCGCTGTTTGTGTCTCTCAGACCCACCCAGCGCAGGTGTATGTAGGTCAGGTGTGTGTGTGTGTGTGTGACGCTGCTGAAAACCTCACGTTAGCCGAGACTCGTCAGAACACCATAAGATGGACGCCCGGCGGGTTGCTGACGCCACGTCTCTGATCGAGCTGAAACAGATCTGAAGATGAACGTGAGTGAAAACAACAGCTTATTTAGGAAATAACCCGGCAGCAAACGTCCTTCTGTGTGTGTGCAGGACCGCAGGATACACAGATGCGGGTTTGATGAAGAACAGATGATCGTGAGGCAGAAACAGAACGGCGTCTGTGGTGAAGAGGCTCATGGGAAACACATGTAACACAGATCTGAAGGAAATGCTCCCGTCAACTCAACTCTCTTTCATTTATACAGCGCTTTCTACAACAGAGTTTCAGAGCAGCTTTACAGAGATAACAGGAAAATAATGAAAGAGTTTGTTTCTAGAAGAGAATAGTCACAGTCCAGCTTAAGGAAGTTCAGTGATGGCTCATTTTTGTTGTAAAAAAGTTATTAATTTAGTTAATTTATATATATACACATACAGGTGAAACTTGAAAAATTTGAATATCCTGCAAAAGTTATAATTGTGATGATTATGGCTTACAGCTTATGAAAACCCCAAATTCAAAAGTAAGTAAGCTTTATTTCTATAGCACCTTTCACAGACAGAAGGCCACAAATTGCTTCACAACAGAAAATGTACATCAAAATATACACAATAATATACACATATAAAAGACCAAGACAATACACGATCATATCAACCCAAAAGTAGCTCATTTGAAACCTTAACAAATAGATGAGTCTTTAGTTTACACTTGAAGGTATCAACAGATTCAATAGATCGCAAAGAGGGTGGAAGATCGTTCCAAAGCCTAGGGGCAACAGCCTGAAAGGATCGGTCACCTCCAGTACGAGAACGAGTGCAGGATCGGTCACCTCCAGGACGAGAACGAGTGCAGGATCGGTCACCTCCAGTACGATAACGAGTGCAGGATCGGTCACCTCCAGTACGATAACGAGTGCAGGATCGGTCACCTCCAGGACGAGAACGAGTGCAGGATCGGTCACCTCCAGTACGAGAACGAGTGCAGGATCGGTCACCTCCAGGACGAGAACGAGTGCAGGATCGGTCACCTCTAGGACGAGAACGAGTGCAGGATCGGTCACCTCCAGGACGATAACGAGTGCAGGATCGGTCACCTCCAGGACGAGAACGAGTGCAGGATCGGTCACCTCCAGGACGAGAACGAGTGCAGGATCGGTCACCTCTAGGACGAGAACGAGTGCAGGATCGGTCACCTCCAGGACGATAACGAGTGCAGGATCGCTCACCTCCAGTACGATAACAAGTGCAGGATCGGTCACCTCTAGGACGAGAACGAGTGCAGGATCGGTCACCTCCAGTACGATAACGAGTGCAGGATCGGTCACCTCCAGTACGATAACAAGTGCAGGATCGGTCACCTCTAGGACGAGAACGAGTGCAGGATCGGTCACCTCCAGTACGATAACGAGTGCAGGATCGGTCACCTCCAGTACGATAACGAGTGCAGGATCGGTCACCTCTAGGACGAGAACGAGTGCAGGATCGGTCACCTCTAGGACGAGAACGAGTGCAGGATCGGTCACCTCCAGTACAATAACAAGTGCAGGATCGGTCACCTCCAGTACGATAACGAGTGCAGGATCGGTCACCTCTAGGACGAGAACGAGTGCAGGATCGGTCACCTCCAGGACGAGAACGAGTGCAGGATCGGTCACCTCCAGTACGATAACGAGTGCAGGATCGGTCACCTCCAGTACGATAACGAGTGCAGGATCGGTCACCTCCAGTACGATAACGAGTGCAGGATCGGTCACCTCCAGGACGAGAACGAGTGCAGGATCGGTCACCTCCAGTACGATAACGAGTGCAGGATCGGTCACCTCCAGTACGATAACGAGTGCAGGATCGGTCACCTCCAGTACGAGAACGAGTGCAGGATCGGTCACCTCCAGTACGATAACGAGTGCAGGATCGGTCACCTCCAGTACGATAACGAGTGCAGGATCGGTCACCTCCAGTACGATAACGAGTGCAGGATCGGTCACCTCCAGTACGATAACGAGTGCAGGATCGGTCACCTCCAGTACGATAACGAGTGCAGGATCGGTCACCTCCAGTACGATAACGAGTGCAGGATCGGTCACCTCCAGTACGAGAACGAGTGCAGGATCGGTCACCTCCAGTACGATAACGAGTGCAGGATCGGTCACCTCCAGTACGATAACGAGTGCAGGATCGGTCACCTCTAGGACGAGAACGAGTGCAGGATCGGTCACCTCTAGGACGAGAACGAGTGCAGGATCGGTCACCTCCAGTACAATAACGAGTGCAGGATCGGTCACCTCCAGTACGATAACGAGTGCAGGATCGGTCACCTCCAGTACGATAACGAGTGCAGGATCGGTCACCTCCAGTACGATAACGAGTGCAGGATCGGTCACCTCCAGTACGATAACGAGTGCAGGATCGGTCACCTCTAGTACGATAACGAGTGCGTGGAGCCTTCAGCAGATCTGATCCACAGATCTCAGAGCCCACACAGGGATGTAGGCTGGATAAGATCACTGATGTAAAAAGGAGCCTGACCATGCAAGGCTCTGAAAACTAGAACTAAAATGTTAAACTTGATCCTATAGGACACTGGCAACCAATGCAGTTCTTTTAGAATAGGGGATATATGAGTCCTCCTATTTGTACGGGTCAGAATTCTGTCTAATTGCAGTCAAGAGAGCTCCTTCTTGTTTAGACATGGGAATAGACTATTACAGTAGTCTAGACGCGAAGACACAAAAGCATGAATGATAAGCTCCAAATCATTTCGTGAGACCATACTTCTAAGTTGAGATATTTTCCTTAATTGAAAGAAGCAGTTCCTCGTCAGCTGCTTACAATGCTGCGTTAATGACATGTCTTTGTCCAAGATAACTCACAAGTTTCTAAGACTTGACTTAGCAGACTGGCCTAAGTCACCCAGGTACTGTTTAATCCCTGGAAATGAAACATCAGGGGCAATAACCAGTGTTTCGGTTTTGTCTGCATTAAGCTGAGAGAGTTATCACTTAGCCATTTTTTTAGTTCGACAAGACACAGTAGCAAGAAGTTTAGCTTCCAGATCTCAAACGGCTTAAAGGAGCAGTAAAGTTGAATGTCATCAGCAAATAGGTGGAAAGAAACATCACTGAACCTTTGTATGATCTTTCCTTTTTTGGTTAGCTGTAACACTAAAGCTACGCCCAGATAAATATGAGCAGAACCACTGTAGAACTGACCCTGACAGACCAACTTGGTCCCTCAGTCTTCTCAGCAAGACCTGATGGTCAACGGTGTCAAAGGCTGAGGACAGATCCAAAAGGACTAGAACAGTATGATTTCCAGAATCAGCAGACATCATAATGTCATTTGACACTTTCAGTAAGGCCGTTTCAGTCGAGTGTTGTTTACGAAAACCGGACTGAAATGACTCATGGATGTTACTTTTGTCCAGAAAAAATGTCCGAAAATTTGAATATTACAGGAAATCATAAAAATAAAATAAAAAAAAAGGATTTTAAATACAGAAATGTCGGCCCTCTGAAAAGTATAATCATTCATATGTCTATAGTTATATATACTAAATATATTAGTTTCACCTTTTAATTTGAATTACTGAAATACACAAACCTTTGCACGATAATCAAATTTTTCGAGTTTCACCTGTACATATATATATATATATATATATATATATATATATATATATATATATATAGCCGCTCTGGAGTAAACCGTGATGTCATCGTCCAGCTCAGTTCTTCTCATAGAAAGCTGTCAATGCAGGAGATCAATAATATTGCTGAATATTAAATGTCCCCGACTATAAGCCGGCGTCCTGTGAGAGCGATGCGTGTTGTAAGTGTTCCTGACGGAGTGAACACACACGGCCTGTGTGCGAGTGTGTGCGGGACACATGGCTGTCATTTGTTCTTATATTTGGAGCAACTGCAAACACACAGTGGTTATTGTGTGAGTGTTTACATGCTCTGTGACGGCAGGAAAAGCTTCATCACAAAGCCAACAAAACATACGCAAACAAATCAGTGAGATTACATGAACTGAGAGGCGGGCCGCTAATCCGCGATAAAGTCCTTCCAGAGGAATCTCTGCTGGAGATCCGACGACTGCTCAAACTAATGCTTTATCACACATGAACATCTACAGGAACATTCTTCCAGTAACATTAATAAATGTACGTTCAAAGTTATCTAAAAACATGATTCATGGAGCGTTTTTCTGAAACGTTTGTTCATCTAATGCTTTTTAAATGTTACTTGTTTCAGAACATTCAAAAGTAGCGCTTGAAAGAATGATACAATGTAACACTTGCACACATTTTTAAACTAATAAGAAATAATTAAGTGTGAACATTCAGAAATAATGTGTTGCTAGCGGAATGAGAAGGTCAGGGTGTGTGTGTGTGTGTGTGTGTGTGTGTGTGTGGGATTGTGGAGTTAGGGTTAGACACACGGATCACAGATGATGTCATGAACTCCCAACACTCGCAGTGTTTCATGCGCCTGTACTTCAGCAGCTTGGGGCACACACACACACACACACACACACACACTCTATCACGTCTACATTCACAGAGAGAATATCTCATGATTAAAGTGTCTGTCTGCCTAAAAATACCCAGAAGAAGAAGAGCTGAGGATCTGCGGGCGGTGTTACAGACCTCACACACACACACACACACACACACACACACACACACACACACTGATCACTCTTAAACCTGAGCATGTTCACACACACACACACACACACACACCGATACACTGATCACTCTTAAACCTGAGCATGTTCACACACACACACACACACACACACACACACACACACACACACACAGATACACTGATCACTCTTAAACCTGAGCATGTTCTCTCTCACACACACACACACACACGATACACTGATCACTCTTAAACCTGAGCATGTTCACACACACACACACACACACACACACACGATACATTGATCACTCTTAAACCTGAGCATGTTCACACACACACACACACACACACACACACACACACACACACACACACACACCGATACACTGATAACTCCAGCATGCAAACCAATAACCTGGAGACGTAAGTCATAAAGTCCTTGTTATGTGAGATGACACAGAAATAGTATTTCTAATGTTCTACTGCGTCTGAACAAGATCAGTATACACGTTTATATCATTTCTAGCGATAAATTTCCTGCCGTCAAACACTTTCCTGTCAAATATCCCACTGGCCGCTGTTAGCGTGTGTGTGTGTGTGTGTGTGTGTGTGTGAGAGAGAGTGTGTGAGTGTGAGAGAGAGAGTGTGTGTGTGTGTGTGTGTGTGTGTGTGTGTGTGTCGCTCATAACTCTGATAAAGGAATCGGGTTACATGAACACATTTCTAATGAAGCGTAATCAGGTTAAACATGTAAACACTCCTCAGGACAAACACGGATTACATATTTAAAGAAACCTGGTTTATGTCCAGTAATGTTCAATGATTCCCAATATTCTTCAAAATACCTAGAAACTGGAAACACTTTACAACAAGGTTCCATTTCTTAACATTAGTTAAACAT
>JAULUF010000042.1:37752500-37757500 GCA_031834385.1 Semotilus atromaculatus | reverse complement strand
ATGTTAACTAATGTTGACTAATGTTGACTAATGTTAACTAATGTTGACTAATGTTGACTAATGTTGACTAATGTTAACTAATGTTGACTAATGTTGACTAATGTTAACTAATGTTAACTAATGTTGACTAATGTTAACTAATGTTAACTAATGTTAACTAATGTTGACTAATGTTGACTAATGTTGACTAATGTTAACTAATGTTGACTAATGTTGACTAATGTTAACTAATGTTGACCGGATATTTGAGTGTTTTAAAGCTCTTTGAAATTTTCTTACAGGAGCTTCAACAATCAAACCCGGTTCAAAACCTATAAATCGAAGGAACGGTTGAATAATAATCATGTAGAAAGACGTTCTCCAGATTCAAACACACATGCACTATAATCCACTTAAATGTTCCCATTCCCCGTGAGCTCATGCATTACACATGACGAGTGAATCATGGATGAAGACCCAGCGTTCCTGAGCCTGTGATTTACACTGCGCTCCTTTAACATAATTGAGTGCAATTCATCAATAATTCAGGCTGAGCGGATCCTCCTGGCCTTGACTGAGAGAACACACACACACACACACTCGCTGGTGTGACCAACAGCCATCAGTCGCGCTCAATGCCGTTCTCGTCCTCGGCTTTGTGTTCCTCAGATTCCCCTCATTACAGTCGCATCAGATCCCAGTAAACCCAGCGCTGTCGTCTCCTGTTTACCTCACAATTACACTCCAGTTTATCTTCTCAGCGACCGTGAAAAGAACACACACACGCTCAACCCTTTCCTGACCGCTGACCAAAACATGCCAGGTTGTTTGTTTTAACCCATTTTTGGGTAAAATATGGATGAACCCAGCCATTGGGTTACATTTAGTAATTATATTTTTAACCAACGTTTGGGTTTCTCCATATTTGCCCCAAAATTGGGTTAAAACGACCCAGCATGTTTTGGAGTGAGAGCGTTTTTCATGAACCAGTTGAGCTCAAACTAAAAACATCTCTCATTTATAAAACGGTGTGTAGGATCCGCACTAGAAGTGTACGTATGCCAAAACATATTCAGACTTATGAAAGCGTGTACGCCAGAATCTGTGCAGAATCCCCTTTATAATCCCAGTCAGAGGAAGATTGTGTTCACATGCGTCTCCTCCCCGAAATACCCATATCTGGAGCTTACAACGCCTCGTTTCACCATATCCTCATCTGCATATCATTTACATATGCATATCCATCCACGTGATTCCATAACGGAACAAAACATTAGGAGAATATGAGATACGGATGTGTGTCACATTACATTGCTAAAAATCATTTAGTAGCCGATCCTGCCTTGTTTTTTAATAAATAAATCAAATAGTATAAAATACATTTCAAAGAAAGTTTTTCTCAATCTTTTCCACTGACCAAACAGTATTTTTAATTGCTTTATATTTTTAATGGAAACAGATTGTGCATGAGTGATCAATATTTGTGTGAGAATATTCCCTCAGATCATGAGTTATCTTGCGCTAAACAAACACTAAAACACAGAACGCCTCAGTGTTCAAAGCATCGCATCCACTACCAAAATTATTTATTAGAATATAAAAAATTGGTACTTCTTGGTAATGATTCCATGTCATTTTAATTCAGGTGCTTAACTCCATTAACTGATAATGGCATATTTAATCTAAATGTGTATCAGATGTAAAACATATTACATAAATATATACAATTAATAATTAATTGCCCCTCATTACAGTCGCATCAGAACGCCACTAAATCCAGCGCTGTCGTTTCACTCCGAGTTTATCTTTTCCATTCTCTCTTTTCAGAACACACACACATACATACACACACACACACACACACTCACACACACACACACACACACACACTCACACACTCACACACTCACACACTCACACTCACACTGCTCAACCCTTTCCTGATCGCTGAGTGTTTTCACTGAAAATGAACCAGTTGAGCTCAAACAAAACAGATTACACGATCCGGGTCTCTCCTGCAGATCCACATAAATCCTCAGACACGGTTGTACGTGTAATAGAGCTGAGATCGGGCCGTAGCGGTGATGCAGGCGGGACCGGCGAGCTCCAGATAACACTGAGATCTCCTGAAGACGGAGACACCCGAAGGTAAAGCTGAGAGTTGGGGAATCTCGGTGGGAACGCTGGCCGTCTGCCAGACCACAGGGAGAAGAACACACAACACAACATCACACAACCCACAGCACACAACACACAGCACACACAACAACCCACAGCACACAACACACAGCACACACAACCCACCGCACACAACGAGAGTAGCCAACATTACTTTATTCTGAGCCCCAAATCAAAGCGTTCACTAACGCTGAATCCTGACACTGCAAACATCAGCTTTATTATTATATCAGCTGAAGAAGTCTGTCATCCACAGACACACCCTACACGACCCCAGGGGTCAGGGGTCACGGACACACCCTGCACGACCCCAGGGGTCACGGACACACACGACCTCCGGGTCGGCACAATACCTGTTACACGCTTAAAAACAAATTAAGGCTCTTTATTGGCATTCCATGAGAAAAAACTCTTACTTCAATGGAACCACTAAAGATTCTTCATAGTGGAAAAGGTCCTTTAGAATATTAAAATGTTCTTTGTACTTAGAAAAAAAAACGGTACTGGGATCCAGGAATGGTTCTTCTACACGGCATCGCGGCGAAACCACCCGCTATTCTGTGGCAGTGAAAGAGACACTGGAGAATACAATAATAATCCTGAAAACTTCAACCATCTGACTGCATCTCATCATATTCATCTTCATATTTGCATACCTCCGTCCATTCATAACTACGCTTCACACAGGACTACGCATACAAGAACAAGCACACATTGCGATGACATTTATTTCCGTTCCAGCAATTATTTAATTTTACAGTGAATCGCGGGGATGTTGTTCTCATATTCAGCCCTTCCTGACTTTAATAACCCACAGATAATTAATGAGTTTATGATGCATTAAACACACGGACGGCGGTAGAAGTTTAGCGGAGTGACGTCATAAACCCTCCGCGCCTTCGATACAAAGTAACGCGCGAGGAAAAGAAACAATAACGTTCTAAACATCATCATCATCATCATCATAATCATCACAGAATAAACCCAGATCAGACGCGGCGGCGCGCGCGATCATATGAAGCGCAGCGCGCGCTCAACTTGATTCCGTATTATATACATACCGCGTTTGACACGTTCCTCACATCGATAGATCCATCAGAAATCCTGATCACACCCGATCACTGATCGATCAATCCGCAGGAATATCAGAGAAACAACGAAACGAACAATGAGCGGCTCATTCAGCTACACACACACACACACACAACCTCGAGCGGCTGCTCATCCTATTAGAGATGAAGCTTTACTGAGCTGAGCTCACAGCAGCTGTCTTACACACACACACACACACACACACACACACACTCAGGGAGGAGCCTCGGTCTTCTGCGAGCTTTTGTTTCATCGGAGCTGCTGTCAGACGCGACATTAACCAGCACTCTCTCACACACACACACACACCACCACCAGTGTGTGTGTGTTTACCTCACAATTAATACAACACAAGCACGTGGAGTTAATTGCGATAGAACTAATCTTCATTAGAGGGACTGACAGAAACTGATACTAAATTGTATTATTATATTTACGTATTATTTTCTTTTTCCTTCTGTTTTTTCTTTAATTATATTAATGGGATATTGATGTCTTAAAGCCTAAATAAAGGTTCTAAATGAGCATCTTCCGTTTCATTACAACCGTTAAAGTCAAAATGGATAATTCTTATTTTTTATGGAATATTGCAGTGTTTATCATAAATTATTTATGGGTGCACATCATTGTAGGGTAAATAATATTGAATGAGAATAAGTTCCTCTTGCAGCATCTCTTCTCTTCTCTGAGGATGTGGGCGGGGCTATAACCTGTCACTCACACGACATCAGCCAATAGCAAACCACAACCATCCAATCAGTTGCGCATCACGTGTTCAGGCTATAGACATGAGCGTGTGGATATATATGTGCACAGGCGTGGAGTCTTACTCTACAAGACCTCAACAAATGACTTGTCTGGCAGCATAATACATTAGAATTATTAGTAGGCTATTAATAGAATACTATAGAATTATTAGTAATGTCCGCTGATCCATAACGAACTGAAATTATTTGTATAATGTTTAATCTGTTCAGAGGCGGGAGAAAAGACTGCGGTTTCATGCTGACTTTGTTGAGAAATTTTGGAACTATTTCCAAAACTATTTTGGAACCTTTTATATTTTAAGATTGTATTACTATAGCCTATATATCAAATTAAAGAAAGGAAAATAAAAAAAAGAATTGTGTGTGAAACAATCAATACTAATAAAGCAGACTGCATTGAAACTGAGAGAGAGACGTGTGTGTGTGTGTGTGTGTGTGTGTGTGTGTGTGTGTATGTGTATGTTAAAACACTGTGGTATCAAATGTTCACACGTGTTCTAATTTGTTACACTGTTTATTTAGAATTCATATTTTATATTATCTTTATGTTTTTATTATTATCCTATGTATTCCAAGGTTTGGCAATATTGTATTATTTACAGTCATGCTAATAAAGCAATATTTGAATTAAATTGAGAGAGAGAGAGAGAGAGAGAGAGAGAGAAAGAAAGAAAGAAAGAAAGAAAGAAAGAAAGAAAGAAAGAAAGAAAGAAAGAAAGAAAGAAAGAGGTGAAGCGGGGTGATCGTGGCCTCCCGGTCTTTGTGTGTGTGTGTGTGTGTGTGTGTGTGTGTGTGTGAATCTCCTCTCTGGTGGTCCTGTCATCTCAGCTCAGTGTGACCCCAGAAACACAAGCTCATTCACACACATCAACAATTTACATCTGCATCTGACCGGGAGCGTGAATATAATGCAGTGTTTATGTGTGTTTCTGCTGCAGTTTATAATGCAGTGTTTATGTGTGTTTCTGCGCTGCATTATTACCC
>JAULUF010000042.1:37675000-37742500 GCA_031834385.1 Semotilus atromaculatus | reverse complement strand
TTGGGTTAGACATCTCTCCTGACGACCGCCAGGGTTGGGTTAGACATCTCTCCTGACGACCGCCAGGGTTGGGTTAGACATCTCTCCTGAAGACCGCCAGGGTTGGGTTAGACATTTCTCCTGACGACCGCCAGGGTTGGGTTAGACATCTCTCCTGAAGACCGCCAGGGTTGGGTTAGACATCTCTCCTGACGACCGCCAGGGTTGGGTTAGACATCTCTCCTGAAGACCGCCAGGGTTGGGTTAGACATCTCTCCTGACGACCGCCAGGGTTGGGTTAGACATCTCTCCTGAAGACCGCCAGGGTTGGGTTAGACATCTCTCCTGACGACCGCCAGGGTTGGGTTAGACATCTCTCCTGACGACCGCCAGGGTTGGGTTAGACATCTCTCCTGACGACCGCCAGGGTTGGGTTAGACATCTCTCCTGACGACCGCCAGGGTTGGGTTAGACATCTCTCCTGAAGACCGCCAGGGTTGGGTTAGACATCTCTCCTGACGACCGCCAGGGTTGGGTTAGACATCTCTCCTGACGACCGCCAGGGTTGGGTTAGACATCTCTCCTGACGACCGCCAGGGTTGGGTTAGACATCTCTCCTGACGACCGCCAGGGTTGGGTTAGACATCTCTCCTGACGACCGCCAGGGTTGGGTTAGACATCTCTCCTGACGACCGCCAGGGTTGGGTTAGACATCTCTCCTGACGACCGCCAGGGTTGGGTTAGACATCTCTCCTGACGACCGCCAGGGTTGGGTTAGACATCTCTCCTGACGACCGCCAGGGTTGGGTTAGACATCTCTCCTGACGACCGCCAGGGTTGGGTTAGACATCTCTCCTGAAGACCGCCAGGGTTGGGTTAGACATCTCTCCTGACGACCGCCAGGGTTGGGTTAGACATCTCTCCTGACGACCGCCAGGGTTGGGTTAGACATCTCTCCTGACGACCGCCAGGGTTGGGTTAGACATCTCTCCTGACGACCGCCAGGGTTGGGTTAGACATCTCTCCTGACGACCGCCAGGGTTGGGTTAGACATCTCTCCTGACGACCGCCAGGGTTGGGTTAGACATCTCTCCTGACGACCGCCAGGGTTGGGTTAGACATCTCTCCTGACGACCGCCAGGGTTGGGTTAGACATCTCTCCTGAAGACCGCCAGGGTTGGGTTAGACATTTCTCCTGACGACCGCCAGGGTTGGGTTAGACATCTCTCCTGAAGACCGCCAGGGTTGGGTTAGACATCTCTCCTGACGACCGCCAGGGTTGGGTTAGACATCTCTCCTGACGACCGCCAGGGTTGGGTTAGACATCTCTCCTGAAGACCGCCAGGGTTGGGTTAGACATCTCTCCTGACGACCGCCAGGGTTGGGTTAGACATCTCTCCTGACGACCGCCAGGGTTGGGTTAGACATCTCTCCTGAAGACCGCCAGGGTTGGGTTAGACATCTCTCCTGACGACCGCCAGGGTTGGGTTAGACATCTCTCCTGACGACCGCCAGGGTTGGGTTAGACATCTCTCCTGACGACCGCCAGGGTTGGGTTAGACATCTCTCCTGACGACCGCCAGGGTTGGGTTAGACATCTCTCCTGACGACCGCCAGGGTTGGGTTAGACATCTCTCCTGACGACCGCCAGGGTTGGGTTAGACATCTCTCCTGACGACCGCCAGGGTTGGGTTAGACATCTCTCCTGACGACCGCCAGGGTTGGGTTAGACATCTCTCCTGACGACCGCCAGGGTTGGGTTAGACATCTCTCCTGACGACCGCCAGGGTTGGGTTAGACATCTCTCCTGACGACCGCCAGGGTTGGGTTAGACATCTCTCCTGAAGACCGCCAGGGTTGGGTTAGACATCTCTCCTGACGACCGCCAGGGTTGGGTTAGACATCTCTCCTGACGACCGCCAGGGTTGGGTTAGACATTCCAGAAGACACTTCCACGATGCATTGCCAGAGAAGACATCAGCGTGATGAGAATGTGTGGCCTAATGCAAGAGAGAGGGAGGACTAGAACCCGTACAGGACTTTACAATGACTGATTAGACACGTGTTGTTGATGTGTTGACTTTTTTTGCCCTGCAGGATTTTTTCCCCCTCATTTACAGTATTTTCACAAATAAAGTATATATTTAAAGAAAACAAATTATTTCTGGTTCATTCATGTTACATTGCTTTAGTAGTATGTTCAATAAATTACAAATATTTTATTCTATAATGAAATACTGTTTACGTGAAAATTCATTCAAACTTTAAAAAATAAAAGGTAATAATTTATGTAATGCTCCCTGTTGCTAGTGTTTTTTAGGTCAGTGTGTAATGAGTGACATGCATGTTTTCTGAATGAGGATTTGTTGCCAGTGATTGGTGGAACAAGCTTATTTTGAGACATGTATGAAATGTTTTGTTAGTCAGAGTTTTGGAGGTTTTGGAGGTTTGGCCAAAATTAATGTTGGTAATGCAGACTGTATGAGGAGTTTTGAAAATGTGGTTTCAGTATTGAACTATGCTTGTTAGCAATTGAAAAAACTGTAAAAAAAAAGAAAAGAAAAAAAAAAGAGACGTTGGACGTAAAACGGGTTAAAAAAAAACACGTTCCATTAACGATATATGAAAATATGTTTTTGTTCTGTTTTGAGTACATTATTAAAGACCAGATCCTGGAGAAACGTTTGATCAAAACTTGTGAGAACTGTCCCATGCCAGAATGTTCTGTTCCCTGGGTAGATTTGATAATGTAGGTCGCATTTACTTTGATGTGGCCTAGTATATTTGAACCAATGTTTTGTTTTATGAATATAGTTATATTCAAATGTATGTTATAAAGATGTAATGTTGAAATGTGATAAAAATCCCGTTTCCATACTAGTGTTTTTGTACACGAATGAGGCATGTGACTCAATGTGCTGAGTCAGAAAATAACTACATTTCCCACAATGCAGTGCGCGCGCGACTTCCTGACCCGCGCCGCAGAGTCTCCGCACACAAACATCACCAAATCACTGTGTGTTTCCATTATCTCTCACAATGAGAGGAACACGCATTATAATTGAACTTGAGCATAAATGAAACCCGTTTCTGAGGTAAGAGGCGTGTGACTTTATTGATTATTTCTTATTGCAGATGTTCGCCTGCAGTCATGCTAATGCTACGCGGCTAATAACATCAACAGTTTCCAATGAAAATCTCCAGATGTGCTTCAATCATGATATTAATGACACGAATGACTGAAACGGTCCAGAACCTTGACATTTAGATGTGTATAATGGATTGTCATGAAATGTCCCGGTTAAAGCTGTCAGTGTGATGTTAGCACGGCTAGCCGAGGAGCTCGAGCTCTGACTGGATCTTTTGAGTGAAAATCATACAGCTGGATTTTGTTAAACTCTCAGATGATTAAAGATGATATGTATATATGCTACAGGATCAGAACCGAAGCATTAGACAGTTCAAACGTTTAGAAAAGTTAAAGCTCGTCGGTCATGTCTGACATCACGTGATTGACACTCGCGCACTGACACATCACAGCGTGATCTCAAACCCTGAACCTGTTTCTAACAGCGGTGCACGATGGCATTTCATTATTTTACATTATAGCATTGGTCGCAATACTGGTATTTATTTACATCTATTGTGAGATTTGCATTTTGTATGTGGTTTAATAAAAGTTGTTTATATAGAATTACAGATAACATAACGTTAGATGACGTTAACATCTAATGTGACTTATGCAAACCATTCATAGAGATAACTTGAAATAAATGTGATGCATGATCATATTATTACATATAATGTTTTTAAGTACGACACCACAGTTTGACGGGTAAATTTTTATTTTATTTTAATTCAAACATTATGGGAACGTTACTTTTGAATGTTTCCTAACATTAAAGAAAACGATTAGACGAACGTCAAGCTAAAATGTTTCAGAAAAACGTTTCGTGAATGATGTATAAATAATGCTTTTGTTTTACCGTTTTGAGAACATTATTAAAGACCGGATAACTTTGAACAAACGTTCTATTAATGTTACAGGAGGAACGATTGATCATAACTTTGACTGTTCCTGTTCGCTGGGTAGATTGTAGGTCGCATTTGCATATATTTTAACATAATGTACTATTTTATAAAAATAGTTATATTTGAAGATATAAAACATTTTAGAAATATGAGTGGGACCATAAATCTCCTGAAGCGGAGATTTCTGATATGCAGTGAAATTGATTCTACAGACACACAAATAGATAAAGTGAAATAAACACATAAATCTTTATTCTGATGCTTTAAATTGACCTGTGTGTAAAAAACCAATGGTTTAGCCTGGAGTGTCTCGGAATGGAACTGTTTATTAAAAATGATGAAATAATAAACAGAAACTTTGGCCAGTTGCAGGATAAATTAGAATCTGCTCGACCTCTGTGGTTTTAATAGATGTTGTAGTGTGATGTAATGAAGGTGAGATTGGACAGGTGTGTGTGTGAGTGTGTGAGAGAGAGTGTAAATGTGTGTGTGTGTGTAAGTGTGAGAGAGAGAGTGTGTGTGTGTGTGAGTGTCTGTGCTGTCTCGTCTGTGTGTTTTATCTGAAGGACTGAATGTGGATTCACTGATTCTGTGTGTGTGTGTGTGTGTGTGTGTTTGATCACTGATTCTGTGTGTGTGTGTGTGTGTTTGATCACTGATTCTGTGTGTGTGTTTTGCTCCAGGGGTTCGTGCTGAAACTCGAGTGCCAAGAACATGAACCTCCACCAGGTGCTCACAGGCGCCGTCAACCCCGGAGAAAACTGCTACTCTGTGGGCAGCGTCAGCAACCAGCCGTTCACGGTGTGTGTGTGTGTGAGAGTGTGAGTGTGTGTGTGTGTGTGTGTGTGTGTGTGTCATGACCTCATGTTGCATCATGTGTCCTGTTACAGGCGTACGCCTCCGGATGTGACATCGTGATTCTGGGAAGCGACTTTGAAAGAGTCCAGATCATCCCAGGAGCCAAACATGGGAACATTCAGGTGGGGTGTGTGGACTGCTCTCTGCAGGGGGGACAGGTGAGACACACACACACACACACACACACACACACACACACACACTCTGACACACACACACACACACACACACGCACACACACACACGCGCACACACACACACACACACACGCACACACACACACACACACTCTGGCACACGCACACACACACGCACGCACACACACACACACACTCTCTCACACACACACACACACGCACACACACACTCTCGCACACACACACACACACACACACACACACACACACACACACACACTCTCTCTCTCTCTCTCTCTCTCTCTCTCTCTCTCACACACACACTCTTGCACACACACACTCTCTCACACACACACACACACACACACTCACTCTCTCTCTCTCTCTCTCTCTCACACACACACACACACACACACACACTCTCTCTCTCTCTCTCTCTCTCTCTCTCTCTCTCTCTCTCACACGCGCACACACACACACTCTTGCACACACACACTCTCTCTCACACACACACACACACACACACACACACACACACACACACACACACACACTCACTCTCTCTCTCTCTCTCTCTCTCTCACACACACACACACACACACACACACTGAACACACACACTCTGAACACACACACACTGAACACACACACAGACACTCACTCTCTCTCTCTCTCTCTCTCACACACACACACACACACACACACACACACACTGAACACACACACACACACTGAACACACACACACACTCTGAACACACACACACTGAACACACACACAGACACTGACATAACAACCTCAAGGTCACTGGCTCGATTCCAGAGGAGATTTCATCAAACTGATGAAAAACGTGTAGCTTGAATGCAATGCAAGTATTATCTGTCATATGTTGTTTTGCTCTGACTAATTATGTTGATCTTATACTATGATATACTATATATACTATGATATATACTATACAGCAGATCTCATCTGCTTGATTATCGTCCAGCTCTAATCTAATAAATGTAACTATCCTTACAAAGATATACAGATATTATAAACAATAACAGCATGATTTTCTGTAAAGCTGCTTTGAAACAATGAGTTTTGTGAAAAGTGTTATATGAATAATTTTGACTTGACCTGAACACTGTACATCTGTTTTGGGCTGGTTTATTATAGATAATATTTAGTGTTTAGTGAAATTGGGTTTCTTTATTTATGTAAGTGTATAATTTCCTTCTCGAGTTGAAGATCAGTCAGAACTCGGCCGAACAAGTCAAACCTTTGCACATTCAAAACTACCAAATATTATCTTTATATTGTAATCAAACGCTCTACTCACGATTCTACCCTTCATTGAGTTATTAAAGGATTAGTTCACTTTTTGCTGATAATGTACTCCCCCCATGTCATCCAAGATGTCCATGTCTTTCTTTCTTCAGTCGAAAAGAAATTAAGGTTTTTGATGAAAACATTCCAGGATTTTTCAACGTAATTGCGTATTACGTGAGTCACGAACGCGCATCACAGAACAGAGCAAGGCCAGCATTTGTGCTTATAAAACTTAAACTGTTTTATTTATTTGTGAAATGCCGATGGTTTGTCTAGATAAGACCCTTATTCATCGTCTGGTGTCGTTTAAAGCCCTTTGAAGCTGCACTGAAACTGTCATTTGGACCTTGAACCGTTTGGGTCCTGTTGAAGTCCATTATATGGAGAAAAATCCTGGAATGTTTTCATCAAAAACCTTCATTTCTGTTCGACTGAAGAAAGAAAGACATGGACATCTTGGATGACATGGGGGGAGGAAATTATCAGCAAAAGTTTTTTAAAAGTGAACTAATCCTTTAAATCAATGTTTTTTCACCTCTGGCTTCTTAAATGCAGTATTTGAAACATGCATTTTCTGTAAAGTGCTTTGAAATGAATGAACTGAAGAGTTTCCAGAGCTGTTCCTGAACCTGTAAACGTCATTGACATGCCAGTCATGTGTTGGTCTAAACCCTGAACGAAGAGCTCTCGCCTTCCCTTCATGAGAGCCACCCAGCCGTGTTGTGCTCGCGTTACGGCTCATTGTCCGGCGAGTGCATGAGCGTGGGAACGGTCCTGGAGTAGGGAAGCGCAACAGACGCGATTGAATCGGTCGGAACGATGGAGAGCGTTTGAAGTGATCAGTGAAAGGCTTTAAACTCTACAAGTTTCTGAACAGGATTTTTACTGTGCCAACTCTCTAAATCTGCTCTGTTTTCAGATCGCGGCATCGTACGGAAACATGATCTGTGTGTTTGAGCCAGTGGAGGTCGGGCCGCAAGGGAAGGCTCAGAAAGTGAGTTTCTTCTGGACTAAACGTGCTCAGGGTTTTAAGGTGTTCAGTGCGGACGGATGAGCTCAAATAGCTCAAATAGTTGAGCGTGCCGCTTGCAACACCAACATCATGGGTTCGATTCCCAGGGAATGCATGAACTAATACATGTACACTGGGGGTCAGAAGTCAAACGGAAGGAATAATTATGATTTTTAATGTTTCTGAAAGAGTCTCTTCTGCTCACCAAGGCTACGTTTATTTGACCAAAAATACAGTAAAAATAGTGAAATATTATTGTAATGTAAATCTGCTGTTTTCTATGTGAATATACAGTAAAGTGTAATTTATTCCTGTGATCAAAGCTGAATGTTCATCATCATTACTCCAGTCTTCAGTGTCACATGATCCTTCAGAAATCAGGATAATATGAGGATCTGATGCTCAAGAAACATTTATGATTATTACCAGTGTTAAAAACCAGTGTTTGTAGAAACTTTCACACATTTTAGTTTTCAGGATTCTTTGATAATTAGAACAGCATTTTTTTAAAACAAATCTTTTATAACATTATTAATGTCTTTATTGTAATTTTATGTGTCCTTGCATAATACTGAACCCAATCTTTTTAACAGTACTGTATCACGGTTTCCACACAAATATGAAATTAGATATTTTACTTTATTTATGATCAAATAAATGCAGTCTTGGTTTTTTTTCCAAAAAATAAAAGTCATCCTTCTTCCAAACGTGTGACGCGCAGTGCACACCTGCACATTAAAGCATCTGACAAACGCATGCGTGTAAATGATGTTCCCATGTGATGTTTGGTGTTGTTCTGTTCGGCAGATGCTGAACTATCACTGGCAGAAGAGCGGGCAGTTCGTCCTGCAGTCCGTCGCACAGATCCTGGCCTGGCACCCGACCGGTACGTCACATCAGCGCTTGTAGTACACAACTTCCTGACTCGAGCCAAGTACAGATACTACCGGTCAAATATCACTCCATTACAAGTAAAAGTTGTAAAGACTGATTTTTACTTGAGTAAAAGTACAGAAGTACTTGTTTTTTTAAAAAGTACCAACAGTAGAAAGTAAATGCATTGTTTTATTATTGTTGCATTGTCACAGAAGTTATGCCTCTGAAGCAGTGAATACACGACCAGTTAGTAGTGTCTGTGGAATTAAGAGCTTTTAGAATGTTACAAAACCTGTAGAAATTAAACAACTGAATTGACAAGAAACAGACAGCCCTAATCATCTTCATTTTTTTTATTTAACACTCCAACCAGCCCCACATAAGAAGCACATCTATGTGTATCCATTCATGCACATTGATCTGTAAATACAGACTGATCAGAAAGAAACCGAGCTACACAACCATAACTGTATATCAACAGCAAAACTGCTGGAACAAACAGCAGAGCTCTTTATTTATGGTTCTTGCAGAGAGATTGATTCATCAAAAGTGGGAACTGGACATTGTCCCAACATTCGATGCACTGCTATGATTTATTAACAATGACAAATAGATATATTTTGGAAAATATATTAGTTGTGACACCGAGACTGTCTGTCACAGATCACTAGTAGAGAGAAATCGTACTAATGGCCGAACTTCACGGTTCTCTGACTCTGTTCTCTGACTCTGTTCTCTGACTCTGTTCTCTGACTCTGTTCTCTGACTCTGTTCTCTGACTCTGTTCTCTGACTCTGCTCTCTGACTCTGTTCTCTGACTCTGCTCTCTGACTCTGCTCTCTGACTCTGTTCTCTGACTCTGCTCTCTGACTCTGCTCTCTGACTCTGTTCTCTGACTCTGTTCTCTGACTCTGCTCTCTGACTCTGTTCTCTGACTCTGCTCTCTGACTCTGCTCTCTGACTCTGCTCTCTGACTCTGCTCTCTGACTCTGCTCTCTGACTCTGTTCTCTGACTCTGCTCTCTGACTCTGTTCTCTGACTCTGTTCTCTGACTCTGTTCTCTGACTCTGTTCTCTGACTCTGCTCTCTGACTCTGTTCTCTGACTCTGTTCTCTGACTCTGCTCTCTGACTCTGTTCTCTGACTCTGTTCTCTGACTCTGTTCTCTGACTCTGTTCTCTGACTCTGCTCTCTGACTCTGTTCTCTGACTCTGCTCTCTGACTCTGCTCTCTGACTCTGTTCTCTGACTCTGTTCTCTGACTCTGTTCTCTGACTCTGCTCTCTGACTCTGCTCTCTGACTCTGCTCTCTGACTCTGTTCTCTGACTCTGCTCTCTGACTCTGTTCTCTGACTCTGTTCTCTGACTCTGTTCTCTGACTCTGTTCTCTGACTCTGCTCTCTGACTCTGCTCTCTGACTCTGTTCTCTGACTCTGTTCTCTGACTCTGTTCTCTGACTCTGCTCTCTGACTCTGTTCTCTGACTCTGTTCTCTGACTCTGTTCTCTGACTCTGTTCTCTGACTCTGTTCTCTGACTCTGTTCTCTGACTCTGTTCTCTGACTCTGTTCTCTGACTCTGCTCTCTGACTCTGTTCTCTGACTCTGCTCTCTGACTCTGCTCTCTGACTCTGTTCTCTGACTCTGTTCTCTGACTCTGTTCTCTGACTCTGTTCTCTGACTCTGCTCTCTGACTCTGTTCTCTGACTCTGCTCTCTGACTCTGTTCTCTGACTCTGCTCTCTGACTCTGCTCTCTGACTCTGCTCTCTGACTCTGCTCTCTGACTCTGTTCTCTGACTCTGCTCTCTGACTCTGCTCTCTGACTCTGCTCTCTGACTCTGTTCTCTGACTCTGTTCTCTGACTCTGCTCTCTGACTCTGCTCTCTGACTCTGCTCTCTGACTCTGTTCTCTGACTCTGCTCTCTGACTCTGTTCTCTGACTCTGTTCTCTGACTCTGTTCTCTGACTCTGCTCTCTGACTCTGCTCTCTGACTCTGCTCTCTGACTCTGCTCTCTGACTCTGTTCTCTGACTCTGTTCTCTGACTCTGCTCTCTGACTCTGCTCTCTGACTCTGCTCTCTGACTCTGCTCTCTGACTCTGTTCTCTGACTCTGTTCTCTGACTCTGCTCTCTGACTCTGTTCTCTGACTCTGTTCTCTGTTCTCTGACTCTGTTCTCTGACTCTGTTCTCTGACTCTGTTCTCTGACTCTGTTCTCTGACTCTGTTCTCTGACTCTGTTCTCTGACTCTGTTCTCTGTTCTCTGACTCTGTTCTCTGTTCTCTGACTCTGCTCTCTGACTCTGCTCTCTGACTCTGCTCTCTGACTCTGTTCTCTGACTCTGCTCTCTGACTCTGTTCTCTGACTCTGCTCTCTGACTCTGCTCTCTGACTCTGTTCTCTGACTCTGCTCTCTGACTCTGTTCTCTGACTCTGTTCTCTGACTCTGTTCTCTGACTCTGTTCTCTGACTCTGTTCTCTGACTCTGTTCTCTGACTCTGTTCTCTGACTCTGTTCTCTGACTCTGCTCTCTGACTCTGTTCTCTGACTCTGTTCTCTGACTCTGTTCTCTGACTCTGTTCTCTGTTCTCTGACTCTGTTCTCTGACTCTGTTCTCTGACTCTGCTCTCTGACTCTGTTCTCTGACTCTGCTCTCTGACTCTGTTCTCTGACTCTGCTCTCTGACTCTGCTCTCTGACTCTGTTCTCTGACTCTGCTCTCTGACTCTGTTCTCTGACTCTGTTCTCTGACTCTGCTCTCTGACTCTGCTCTCTGACTCTGCTCTCTGACTCTGCTCTCTGACTCTGCTCTCTGACTCTGCTCTCTGACTCTGCTCTCTGACTCTGTTCTCTGACTCTGTTCTCTGACTCTGCTCTCTGACTCTGGTCTCTGACTCTGTTCTCTGACTCTGTTCTCTGACTCTGTTCTCTGACTCTGTTCTCTGACTCTGCTCTCTGACTCTGCTCTCTGACTCTGTTCTCTGACTCTGTTCTCTGACTCTGCTCTCTGACTCTGCTCTCTGACTCTGTTCTCTGACTCTGTTCTCTGACTCTGTTCTCTGACTCTGTTCTCTGACTCTGTTCTCTGACTCTGTTCTCTGACTCTGCTCTCTGACTCTGCTCTCTGACTCTGTTCTCTGACTCTGTTCTCTGACTCTGCTCTCTGACTCTGCTCTCTGACTCTGTTCTCTGACTCTGTTCTCTGACTCTGTTCTCTGACTCTGTTCTCTGACTCTGTTCTCTGACTCTGTTCTCTGACTCTGTTCTCTGACTCTGTTCTCTGACTCTGTTCTCTGACTCTGTTCTCTGACTCTGTTCTCTGACTCTGTTCTCTGACTCTGTTCTCTGACTCTGTTCTCTGACTCTGTTCTCTGACTCTGCTCTCTGACTCTGCTCTCTGACTCTGTTCTCTGACTCTGCTCTCTGACTCTGTTCTCTGACTCTGCTCTCTGACTCTGCTCTCTGACTCTGTTCTCTGACTCTGTTCTCTGACTCTGTTCTCTGACTCTGTTCTCTGACTCTGTTCTCTGACTCTGTTCTCTGACTCTGTTCTCTGACTCTGTTCTCTGACTCTGTTCTCTGACTCTGCTCTCTGACTCTGCTCTCTGACTCTGCTCTCTGACTCTGTTCTCTGACTCTGTTCTCTGACTCTGTTCTCTGACTCTGCTCTCTGACTCTGCTCTCTGACTCTGTTCTCTGACTCTGCTCTCTGACTCTGTTCTCTGACTCTGTTCTCTGACTCTGTTCTCTGACTCTGTTCTCTGACTCTGTTCTCTGACTCTGCTCTCTGACTCTGTTCTCTGACTCTGCTCTCTGACTCTGTTCTCTGACTCTGTTCTCTGTTCTCTGACTCTGTTCTCTGACTCTGTTCTCTGACTCTGTTCTCTGACTCTGTTCTCTGACTCTGCTCTCTGACTCTGTTCTCTGACTCTGCTCTCTGACTCTGTTCTCTGACTCTGTTCTCTGTTCTCTGACTCTGTTCTCTGACTCTGTTCTCTGACTCTGTTCTCTGACTCTGCTCTCTGACTCTGCTCTCTGACTCTGTTCTCTGACTCTGCTCTCTGACTCTGCTCTCTGACTCTGTTCTCTGACTCTGTTCTCTGACTCTGTTCTCTGACTCTGTTCTCTGACTCTGTTCTCTGACTCTGTTCTCTGACTCTGTTCTCTGACTCTGTTCTCTGTTCTCTGACTCTGTTCTCTGACTCTGTTCTCTGACTCTGTTCTCTGACTCTGTTCTCTGACTCTGTTCTCTGACTCTGTTCTCTGACTCTGTTCTCTGACTCTGTTCTCTGACTCTGTTCTCTGTTCTCTGACTCTGTTCTCTGACTCTGTTCTCTGACTCTGCTCTCTGACTCTGTTCTCTGACTCTGTTCTCTGACTCTGCTCTCTGACTCTGCTCTCTGACTCTGCTCTCTGACTCTGTTCTCTGACTCTGCTCTCTGACTCTGCTCTCTGACTCTGTTCTCTGACTCTGCTCTCTGACTCTGCTCTCTGACTCTGCTCTCTGACTCTGTTCTCTGACTCTGCTCTCTGACTCTGTTCTCTGACTCTGTTCTCTGACTCTGTTCTCTGACTCTGTTCTCTGACTCTGCTCTCTGACTCTGTTCTCTGACTCTGCTCTCTGACTCTGCTCTCTGACTTCTGACTCTGCTCTCTGACTCTGCTCTCTGACTCTGCTCTCTGACTCTGCTCTCTGACTCTGTTCTCTGACTCTGTTCTCTGACTCTGTTCTCTGACTCTGTTCTCTGACTCTGTTCTCTGACTCTGCTCTCTGACTCTGCTCTCTGACTCTGTTCTCTGACTCTGCTCTCTGACTCTGCTCTCTGACTCTGCTCTCTGACTCTGCTCTCTGACTCTGCTCTCTGACTCTGCTCTCTGACTCTGTTCTCTGACTCTGCTCTCTGACTCTGCTCTCTGACTCTGCTCTCTGACTCTGCTCTCTGACTCTGTTCTCTGACTCTGTTCTCTGACTCTGTTCTCTGACTCTGCTCTCTGACTCTGCTCTCTGACTCTGCTCTCTGACTCTGCTCTCTGACTCTGTTCTCTGACTCTGCTCTCTGACTCTGCTCTCTGACTCTGTTCTCTGACTCTGTTCTCTGACTCTGTTCTCTGACTCTGCTCTCTGACTCTGCTCTCTGACTCTGCTCTCTGACTCTGCTCTCTGACTCTGCTCTCTGACTCTGCTCTCTGACTCTGCTCTCTGACTCTGTTCTCTGACTCTGCTCTCTGACTCTGCTCTCTGACTCTGTTCTCTGACTCTGTTCTCTGACTCTGTTCTCTGACTCTGTTCTCTGACTCTGTTCTCTGACTCTGTTCTCTGACTCTGCTCTCTGACTCTGCTCTCTGACTCTGCTCTCTGACTCTGCTCTCTGACTCTGCTCTCTGACTCTGCTCTCTGACTCTGCTCTCTGACTCTGTTCTCTGACTCTGCTCTCTGACTCTGCTCTCTGACTCTGCTCTCTGACTCTGCTCTCTGACTCTGCTCTCTGACTCTGTTCTCTGACTCTGTTCTCTGACTCTGTTCTCTGACTCTGCTCTCTGACTCTGCTCTCTGACTCTGTTCTCTGACTCTGCTCTCTGACTCTGCTCTCTGACTCTGCTCTCTGACTCTGCTCTCTGACTCTGCTCTCTGACTCTGTTCTCTGACTCTGTTCTCTGACTCTGCTCTCTGACTCTGCTCTCTGACTCTGTTCTCTGACTCTGTTCTCTGACTCTGCTCTCTGACTCTGCTCTCTGACTCTGCTCTCTGACTCTGCTCTCTGACTCTGCTCTCTGACTCTGCTCTCTGACTCTGCTCTCTGACTCTGCTCTCTGACTCTGTTCTCTGACTCTGTTCTCTGACTCTGTTCTCTGACTCTGCTCTCTGACTCTGTTCTCTGACTCTGTTCTCTGACTCTGCTCTCTGACTCTGCTCTCTGACTCTGCTCTCTGACTCTGTTCTCTGACTCTGTTCTCTGACTCTGCTCTCTGACTCTGCTCTCTGACTCTGCTCTCTGACTCTGCTCTCTGACTCTGCTCTCTGACTCTGCTCTCTGACTCTGCTCTCTGACTCTGTTCTCTGACTCTGCTCTCTGACTCTGCTCTCTGACTCTGTTCTCTGACTCTGTTCTCTGACTCTGTTCTCTGACTCTGCTCTCTGACTCTGCTCTCTGACTCTGCTCTCTGACTCTGCTCTCTGACTCTGCTCTCTGACTCTGCTCTCTGACTCTGTTCTCTGACTCTGCTCTCTGACTCTGCTCTCTGACTCTGCTCTCTGACTCTGTTCTCTGACTCTGTTCTCTGACTCTGTTCTCTGACTCTGTTCTCTGACTCTGTTCTCTGACTCTGCTCTCTGACTCTGCTCTCTGACTCTGTTCTCTGACTCTGTTCTCTGACTCTGCTCTCTGACTCTGTTCTCTGACTCTGCTCTCTGACTCTGCTCTCTGACTCTGCTCTCTGACTCTGCTCTCTGACTCTGCTCTCTGACTCTGCTCTCTGACTCTGCTCTCTGACTCTGTTCTCTGACTCTGTTCTCTGACTCTGCTCTCTGACTCTGCTCTCTGACTCTGCTCTCTGACTCTGCTCTCTGACTCTGTTCTCTGACTCTGTTCTCTGACTCTGTTCTCTGACTCTGCTCTCTGACTCTGCTCTCTGACTCTGTTCTCTGACTCTGTTCTCTGACTCTGTTCTCTGACTCTGCTCTCTGACTCTGCTCTCTGACTCTGCTCTCTGACTCTGCTCTCTGACTCTGCTCTCTGACTCTGTTCTCTGACTCTGCTCTCTGACTCTGCTCTCTGACTCTGCTCTCTGACTCTGTTCTCTGACTCTGCTCTCTGACTCTGCTCTCTGACTCTGTTCTCTGACTCTGTTCTCTGACTCTGTTCTCTGACTCTGCTCTCTGACTCTGTTCTCTGACTCTGTTCTCTGACTCTGCTCTCTGACTCTGCTCTCTGACTCTGTTCTCTGACTCTGTTCTCTGACTCTGTTCTCTGACTCTGCTCTCTGACTCTGTTCTCTGACTCTGCTCTCTGACTCTGCTCTCTGACTCTGCTCTCTGACTCTGTTCTCTGACTCTGCTCTCTGACTCTGTTCTCTGACTCTGCTCTCTGACTCTGCTCTCTGACTCTGCTCTCTGACTCTGTTCTCTGACTCTGTTCTCTGACTCTGTTCTCTGACTCTGTTCTCTGACTCTGCTCTCTGACTCTGCTCTCTGACTCTGTTCTCTGACTCTGTTCTCTGACTCTGTTCTCTGACTCTGTTCTCTGACTCTGTTCTCTGACTCTGTTCTCTGACTCTGCTCTCTGACTCTGCTCTCTGACTCTGTTCTCTGACTCTGTTCTCTGACTCTGCTCTCTGACTCTGTTCTCTGACTCTGCTCTCTGACTCTGCTCTCTGACTCTGCTCTCTGACTCTGCTCTCTGACTCTGCTCTCTGACTCTGCTCTCTGACTCTGCTCTCTGACTCTGCTCTCTGACTCTGCTCTCTGACTCTGTTCTCTGACTCTGTTCTCTGACTCTGCTCTCTGACTCTGCTCTCTGACTCTGTTCTCTGACTCTGTTCTCTGACTCTGCTCTCTGACTCTGCTCTCTGACTCTGCTCTCTGACTCTGCTCTCTGACTCTGTTCTCTGACTCTGTTCTCTGACTCTGCTCTCTGACTCTGCTCTCTGACTCTGCTCTCTGACTCTGCTCTCTGACTCTGCTCTCTGACTCTGCTCTCTGACTCTGCTCTCTGACTCTGCTCTCTGACTCTGTTCTCTGACTCTGTTCTGACTCTGTTCTCTGACTCTGTTCTCTGACTCTGTTCTGACTCTGTTCTCTGACTCTGCTCTCTGACTCTGCTCTCTGACTCTGTTCTCTGACTCTGTTCTCTGACTCTGCTCTCTGACTCTGTTCTGACTCTGTTCTCTGACTCTGTTCTCTGACTCTGTTCTGACTCTGTTCTCTGACTCTGCTCTCTGACTCTGTTCTGACTCTGTTCTCTGACTCTGCTCTCTGACTCTGCTCTCTGACTCTGTTCTCTGACTCTGTTCTCTGACTCTGCTCTCTGACTCTGCTCTCTGACTCTGTTCTCTGACTCTGCTCTCTGACTCTGTTCTCTGACTCTGTTCTCTGTTCTCTGACTCTGTTCTCTGACTCTGTTCTCTGACTCTGCTCTCTGACTCTGTTCTCTGACTCTGTTCTCTGACTCTGCTCTCTGACTCTGCTCTCTGACTCTGCTCTCTGACTCTGTTCTCTGACTCTGTTCTCTGACTCTGCTCTCTGACTCTGCTCTCTGACTCTGTTCTCTGACTCTGTTCTCTGACTCTGTTCTCTGACTCTGTTCTCTGACTCTGTTCTCTGACTCTGTTCTCTGACTCTGTTCTCTGACTCTGCTCTCTGACTCTGTTCTCTGACTCTGTTCTCTGACTCTGCTCTCTGACTCTGTTCTCTGACTCTGTTCTCTGACTCTGTTCTCTGACTCTGCTCTCTGACTCTGTTCTCTGACTTCTGACTCTGCTCTCTGACTCTGTTCTCTGACTCTGTTCTCTGACTCTGCTCTCTGACTCTGTTCTCTGACTCTGTTCTCTGACTCTGCTCTCTGACTCTGTTCTCTGACTTCTGACTCTGCTCTCTGACTCTGCTCTCTGACTCTGTTCTCTGACTCTGTTCTCTGACTCTGTTCTCTGACTCTGTTCTCTGACTCTGTTCTCTGACTCTGTTCTCTGACTCTGCTCTCTGACTCTGTTCTCTGACTCTGTTCTCTGACTCTGTTCTCTGACTTCTGACTCTGCTCTCTGACTCTGCTCTCTGACTCTGTTCTCTGACTCTGTTCTCTGACTCTGTTCTCTGACTCTGTTCTCTGACTCTGACTCTGTTCTCTGACTCTGTTCTCTGACTCTGTTCTCTGACTCTGTTCTCTGACTCTGCTCTCTGACTCTGTTCTCTGACTCTGTTCTCTGACTCTGTTCTCTGACTCTGCTCTCTGACTCTGTTCTCTGACTCTGTTCTCTGACTCTGTTCTCTGACTTCTGACTCTGCTCTCTGACTCTGCTCTCTGACTCTGCTCTCTGACTCTGTTCTCTGACTTCTGACTCTGCTCTCTGACTCTGCTCTCTGACTCTGCTCTCTGACTCTGTTCTCTGACTCTGTTCTCTGACTTCTGACTCTGTTCTCTGACTCTGTTCTCTGACTCTGTTCTCTGACTCTGTTCTCTGACTCTGTTCTCTGACTCTGTTCTCTGACTCTGCTCTCTGACTCTGTTCTCTGACTTCTGACTCTGTTCTCTGACTCTGTTCTCTGACTCTGCTCTCTGACTCTGCTCTCTGACTCTGTTCTCTGACTCTGTTCTCTGACTCTGTTCTCTGACTCTGCTCTCTGACTCTGTTCTCTGACTCTGCTCTCTGACTCTGCTCTCTGACTCTGCTCTCTGACTCTGCTCTCTGACTCTGTTCTCTGACTCTGTTCTCTGACTCTGTTCTCTGACTCTGCTCTCTGACTCTGTTCTCTGACTCTGTTCTCTGACTTCTGACTCTGTTCTCTGACTCTGCTCTCTGACTCTGTTCTCTGACTTCTGACTCTGTTCTCTGACTCTGTTCTCTGACTCTGCTCTCTGACTCTGCTCTCTGACTCTGCTCTCTGACTCTGTTCTCTGACTCTGTTCTCTGACTCTGTTCTCTGACTCTGCTCTCTGACTCTGTTCTCTGACTCTGTTCTCTGACTCTGTTCTCTGACTCTGCTCTCTGACTCTGCTCTCTGACTCTGTTCTCTGACTCTGTTCTCTGACTCTGTTCTCTGACTCTGTTCTCTGACTCTGTTCTCTGACTCTGTTCTCTGACTCTGTTCTCTGACTCTGCTCTCTCTGCTCTCTGACTCTGTTCTCTGACTCTGTTCTCTGACTCTGCTCTCTGACTCTGCTCTCTGACTCTGCTCTCTGACTCTGCTCTCTGACTCTGCTCTCTGACTCTGCTCTCTGACTCTGCTCTCTGACTCTGCTCTCTGACTCTGTTCTCTGACTCTGTTCTCTGACTCTGCTCTCTGACTCTGCTCTCTGACTCTGCTCTCTGACTCTGCTCTCTGACTCTGCTCTCTGACTCTGCTCTCTGACTCTGCTCTCTGACTCTGCTCTCTGACTCTGCTCTCTGACTCTGTTCTCTGACTCTGTTCTCTGACTCTGCTCTCTGACTCTGCTCTCTGACTCTGCTCTCTGACTCTGCTCTCTGACTCTGCTCTCTGACTCTGCTCTCTGACTCTGCTCTCTGACTCTGCTCTCTGACTCTGTTCTCTGACTCTGTTCTCTGACTCTGTTCTCTGACTCTGTTCTCTGACTCTGTTCTCTGACTCTGTTCTCTGACTCTGTTCTCTGACTCTGTTCTCTGACTCTGCTCTCTAACTCTGT
Organism: Semotilus atromaculatus; assembly: GCA_031834385.1. Lineage (NCBI taxonomy): Eukaryota > Metazoa > Chordata > Actinopteri > Cypriniformes > Leuciscidae > Semotilus > Semotilus atromaculatus. The sequence goes on along the minus strand of JAULUF010000042.1, from coordinate 37,723,941 downwards.
TCTCTGACTCTGTTCTCTGACTTCTGACTCTGCTCTCTGACTCTGCTCTCTGACTCTGTTCTCTGACTCTGTTCTCTGACTCTGTTCTCTGACTCTGTTCTCTGACTCTGTTCTCTGACTCTGCTCTCTAACTCTGTTCTCTGACTCTGTTCTCTGACTTCTGACTCTGCTCTCTGACTCTGTTCTCTGACTCTGTTCTCTGACTCTGTTCTCTGACTCTGTTCTCTGACTCTGTTCTCTGACTCTGTTCTCTGACTCTGTTCTCTGACTCTGTTCTCTGACTCTGCTCTCTAACTCTGTTCTCTGACTCTGTTCTCTGACTTCTGACTCTGCTCTCTGACTCTGCTCTCTGACTCTGTTCTCTGACTCTGTTCTCTGACTTCTGACTCTGTTCTCTGACTCTGTTCTCTGACTCTGTTCTCTGACTTCTGACTCTGTTCTCTGACTCTGCTCTCTGACTCTGTTCTCTGACTTCTGACTCTGTTCTCTGACTCTGTTCTCTGACTCTGTTCTCTGACTCTGCTCTCTGACTCTGCTCTCTGACTCTGCTCTCTGACTCTGTTCTCTGACTTCTGACTCTGTTCTCTGACTCTGTTCTCTGACTTCTGACTCTGCTCTCTGACTCTGCTCTCTGACTCTGTTCTCTGACTCTGTTCTCTGACTCTGTTCTCTGACTCTGTTCTCTGACTCTGTTCTCTGACTCTGTTCTCTGACTCTGCTCTCTAACTCTGTTCTCTGACTCTGTTCTCTGACTTCTGACTCTGTTCTCTGACTCTGTTCTCTGACTCTGTTCTCTGACTCTGTTCTCTGACTCTGTTCTCTGACTCTGCTCTCTAACTCTGTTCTCTGACTCTGTTCTCTGACTCTGTTCTCTGACTCTGCTCTCTAACTCTGTTCTCTGACTCTGTTCTCTGACTCTGTTCTCTGACTCTGTTCTCTGACTCTGTTCTCTGACTCTGTTCTCTGACTCTGCTCTCTGACTCTGCTCTCTAACTCTGTTCTCTGACTCTGTTCTCTGACTCTGTTCTCTGACTCTGTTCTCTGACTTCTGACTCTGTTCTCTGACTCTGCTCTCTGACTCTGTTCTCTGACTTCTGACTCTGTTCTCTGACTCTGTTCTCTGACTCTGTTCTCTGACTCTGCTCTCTGACTCTGCTCTCTGACTCTGCTCTCTGACTCTGTTCTCTGACTTCTGACTCTGTTCTCTGACTCTGTTCTCTGACTTCTGACTCTGCTCTCTGACTCTGCTCTCTGACTCTGTTCTCTGACTCTGTTCTCTGACTCTGTTCTCTGACTCTGTTCTCTGACTCTGTTCTCTGACTCTGTTCTCTGACTCTGCTCTCTAACTCTGTTCTCTGACTCTGTTCTCTGACTTCTGACTCTGTTCTCTGACTCTGTTCTCTGACTCTGTTCTCTGACTCTGTTCTCTGACTCTGTTCTCTGACTCTGCTCTCTAACTCTGTTCTCTGACTCTGTTCTCTGACTCTGTTCTCTGACTCTGCTCTCTAACTCTGTTCTCTGACTCTGTTCTCTGACTCTGTTCTCTGACTCTGTTCTCTGACTCTGCTCTCTAACTCTGTTCTCTGACTCTGTTCTCTGACTTCTGACTCTGTTCTCTGACTCTGTTCTCTGACTCTGTTCTCTGACTTCTGACTCTGTTCTCTGACTCTGCTCTCTGACTCTGTTCTCTGACTTCTGACTCTGTTCTCTGACTCTGTTCTCTGACTCTGCTCTCTGACTCTGCTCTCTGACTCTGTTCTCTGACTCTGTTCTCTGACTCTGCTCTCTGACTCTGTTCTCTGACTCTGTTCTCTGACTCTGTTCTCTGACTCTGTTCTCTGACTCTGTTCTCTGACTCTGCTCTCTGACTCTGTTCTCTGACTCTGTTCTCTGACTCTGCTCTCTGACTCTGTTCTCTGACTCTGTTCTCTGACTCTGTTCTCTGACTCTGCTCTCTGACTCTGCTCTCTGACTCTGCTCTCTGACTCTGCTCTCTGACTCTGTTCTCTGACTCTGTTCTCTGACTCTGTTCTCTGACTCTGTTCTCTGACTCTGTTCTCTGACTCTGTTCTCTGACTCTGCTCTCTGACTCTGTTCTCTGACTCTGTTCTCTGACTCTGTTCTCTGACTCTGTTCTCTGACTCTGTTCTCTGACTCTGTTCTCTGACTCTGCTCTCTGACTCTGCTCTCTGACTCTGCTCTCTGACTCTGCTCTCTGACTCTGCTCTCTGACTCTGCTCTCTGACTCTGCTCTCTGACTCTGCTCTCTGACTCTGCTCTCTGACTCTGTTCTCTGACTCTGTTCTCTGACTCTGTTCTCTGACTCTGTTCTCTGACTCTGTTCTCTGACTCTGTTCTCTGACTCTGCTCTCTGACTCTGTTCTCTGACTCTGCTCTCTGACTCTGCTCTCTGACTCTGCTCTCTGACTCTGCTCTCTGACTCTGCTCTCTGACTCTGTTCTCTGACTCTGCTCTCTGACTCTGCTCTCTGACTCTGCTCTCTGACTCTGTTCTCTGACTCTGTTCTCTGACTCTGTTCTCTGACTCTGTTCTCTGACTCTGTTCTCTGACTCTGTTCTCTGACTCTGTTCTCTGACTTCTGACTCTGTTCTCTGACTCTGCTCTCTGACTCTGTTCTCTGACTTCTGACTCTGTTCTCTGACTCTGCTCTCTGACTCTGCTCTCTGACTCTGTTCTCTGACTCTGTTCTCTGACTCTGCTCTCTGACTCTGTTCTCTGACTCTGTTCTCTGACTCTGCTCTCTGACTCTGTTCTCTGACTCTGTTCTCTGACTCTGCTCTCTGACTCTGTTCTCTGACTCTGTTCTCTGACTCTGCTCTCTGACTCTGTTCTCTGACTCTGTTCTCTGACTCTGTTCTCTGACTCTGTTCTCTGACTCTGTTCTCTGACTCTGTTCTCTGACTCTGTTCTCTGACTCTGCTCTCTGACTCTGTTCTCTGACTCTGACTCTGTTCTCTGACTCTGCTCTCTGACTCTGCTCTCTGACTCTGTTCTCTGACTCTGCTCTCTGACTCTGCTCTCTGACTCTGTTCTCTGACTCTGTTCTCTGACTCTGTTCTCTGACTCTGTTCTCTGACTCTGACTCTGTTCTCTGACTCTGCTCTCTGACTCTGCTCTCTGACTCTGTTCTCTGACTCTGCTCTCTGACTCTGCTCTCTGACTCTGTTCTCTGACTCTGTTCTCTGACTCTGCTCTCTGACTCTGTTCTCTGACTCTGACTCTGTTCTCTGACTCTGCTCTCTGACTCTGCTCTCTGACTCTGCTCTCTGACTCTGCTCTCTGACTCTGTTCTCTGACTCTGTTCTCTGACTCTGCTCTCTGACTCTGCTCTCTGACTCTGCTCTCTGACTCTGCTCTCTGACTCTGCTCTCTGACTCTGCTCTCTGACTCTGTTCTCTGACTCTGTTCTCTGACTCTGTTCTCTGACTCTGCTCTCTGACTCTGTTCTCTGACTCTGACTCTGTTCTCTGACTCTGCTCTCTGACTCTGCTCTCTGACTCTGTTCTCTGACTCTGTTCTCTGACTCTGTTCTCTGACTCTGTTCTCTGACTCTGCTCTCTGACTCTGCTCTCTGACTCTGCTCTCTGACTCTGTTCTCTGACTCTGTTCTCTGACTCTGTTCTCTGACTCTGTTCTCTGACTCTGTTCTCTGACTCTGTTCTCTGACTCTGCTCTCTGACTCTGTTCTCTGACTCTGTTCTCTGACTCTGTTCTCTGACTCTGCTCTCTGACTCTGCTCTCTGACTCTGTTCTCTGACTCTGTTCTCTGACTCTGTTCTCTGACTCTGTTCTCTGACTCTGCTCTCTGACTCTGTTCTCTGACTCTGTTCTCTAACTCTGTTCTGTACTGCGGTTCTCTTCAGGTACGTGTCTCCTGACGGGCTCGGCGAGTCTTCAGCTGTGGTGTAACGTGTGTCTCAGTGCAGATCCTGAGGATGAGGCCGTGGGTCCTCAGCGCTCCTGGAGAAGCGTATGGCAATGCAAGTCAGTGTTCGTCCTTCACTCTGAGTTTCTCTGAATGCCCTCGAACGCTCCAGTAAATCTCTGCATGTTACAGGTCCGCCGCCTCCACTCACTTCATCAAGTTTTCCCCTGACGGAGAGTTCTTTGCGACCGCAGGACAGGTTCGTGCTTGTACATGTGTGATATGTGCACTTAATTTTCTGGGATTTTGTCAATAACGATTATTAGACAACATGGTAACACTTTACAATAAGGTTTCATTACCTTACATTAGTTACCTACATTAGTTAACATGAAATAAGAATGAACTACACTTCTACAGCATTTATTAATCTTAGTTGATGTTAGTTTCTACATTTACTCATACATTATTAATATAAAAAGTTGTATTTGTTAACATTAGTTAATGCACTGTGAACTAACATGAACAAACAATGAACAGCTGTATTTTTATTAACTAATGTTAACAAAGATTAATAAATTCTGTAACAAATGTATTGATCATGACTGATTCATGTTAGTTAATATATTAATGTTAACAAATGAAACATTATAAAGTGTTATTGACAATATTTTGCCAATGACTCCCAATGATTTTCATATATTTGATTAAAAGCGCTCATTTCTCAGAGATGAACAACAGTTTCAGCTGTGTTTCCATTACAGATTTGCGCCAAACTTTTTAGATATTTTCTAAATGTTGGTAAAAAACTATTGCGAAATGACGGCGTTTCCATTAACGATGTCATGTGACTAAAACTTAATTTTTTCCTCGAAATAAGTCATTCCAAACATCATGGCAACGGATGTTGGTAGGTTTGCGTTTCCATTGGGCGTGTTTTTAGTTCGCAATTTCAATTTGCGCAATTTGAAGGGTAGCGGAAACACGGCTACTGTCAACGGTTTTCATTGGTGAAAAAGTCTGCACTTTATTCCAAGTCATGTGACAGCTTTGTGTTCGCTGTTCACCCAAAATCACTGTTTATTTACAACAAGAAACATCCATTTCATATCCGATCAGTGTGAGTGTGTGTTGTTGCAGGACGACTGTTTGGTGAAAGTGTGGTACAGCTCCAGCAAATGGCAGGCGGACGTCACCAAACTCTTCTCGCCGCTCGACCTGCGCTCCGAGATCAACTTCTCCTTCGTTTACCTGGCTCACCCTCGCTCCGTCACCGGCTTCTCCTGGAGGAAGACCAGCAAGCACATGCCCAGGTGAGGCTCGGCCTGCAGACGCCTGGCACCATTACATTACATTTTATTTAATATTCAACAATATTATTGATCTCCTGTATTGACACTATTAAACAAGAACTGAACTGAGATGGACAATGACATCATGGTTTACTCCAGAGCGGCTCTATATATATATAAATTAACTAAATTAATAACTTTTTTAAAAACAAGAATGAGCCATCACTGAACTTCCTGAAGCTGGACTGTGACGCTATTTTCTTCTAGAAACAAACTTTGTTGGATTATTTTCCTGTTATCTCTGTAAAGCTGCTTTGAAACTCTGTGTTGTAAAAAGTGCTGTATAAATAAATGCGCACATGCGCATCATGTGTTCAGGCTATAGATATGAGCGTGTATATATATATGTGGCAGGCGTGGAGTCTTACTCTACAACTTGAACTCAATAAATGACTTGTCTGGCCTTAAAATGTCATAATACTGAATTTATTTGTCGCTTCCACAAATCCACGCGATGCGATTCCAGCGACAAGCAATCTGTCTGTCCACACTAGAAGCGACTGCGACTGCGTCAAAATCAATCAAAACCCACAGCCAATCAGAGCAGCGTGTGGGCGGAGTCTCGCGGCGAGTGCACGGCACAGAGAGCAATCGCAAGAACATGGAGTTCACAAATATTACACCATTTAAACATTATTAAAAATACATACTGAGTTACTAACACAATCTTTAACAAAGAATAGACTTCTGAGTGAATTATCCACTGTTGCTTTTACAGCTACAAAGCTGGAGCACTACATGATATTCAGTCACATTACACGCTTTTAACATTAAATAAAGCACATAAACCAGGGCTCCAGACTAACTTTTCCACTGGTTGCACTGGTGCTACCAACTTTCTCAGTTGGTCGCACCAACACATGATTTGGTCGAACTGTTTTGTTTTTTTACGCTAAAGCGTGATCTTTAGCACGCGCAGCCGCAGCTCAAACGGCAATGCACGACTAATAATGACTATTGGGACTGTCATATTACGTAACATTATAAAGAGAACAATATTGTAATAAAACATTGTGAATTATTTGAGTTTTGACGCGTCGCGTTGTTCCAGGAAGAGCGCGTCCACAACATGAGTCATTCTGAACGGCACGCATTAGTTCAAGTTAACTTGTGCATTCACGTCATTTTGTGCCGATATGATTTGTAATATTACGATTTGTAATATTATGTTTATTTTGTCTGATTAATCTCATATAGGATGCGTTTCTTTGAGTTAAATAACACGCTAGCAAAGTGCTCAATGGTTATTCATTCAGCGTGCACCGCTCAAGCAGCAATGCACGACTAATAATAATGATGATTAATTTGGGACTGTCGTGCTACATAACATGGGAACACTATTTTATTAAATCGTTGTGAATTCATTGGGTTTAGTTGCCGTTTCCAGTGCGTTGTTCCAGGAAGAGCACGACCACAACAGTCACACATTCTGACAACTGACAAGCACGCATCTGAGGCGGCGTTGGTGACACTTTCTATTAGTCGTTATATTTGATTATTAAATAATTAATATATCGATCACATCGAAACATTTTACAATCCTATAGCTACTTCTCTCCGTCAATGTCTTTGGCGAGTCACGCAGTCACTGGGAAACTCCGCAGTCGAGCCGACCCCGGGATAAAATAGTCAGAATATAAACACTTATTATAGGCGTACCGTAGTATTGATTCCGGATAAGGCAAAAACACGGTTTGGAAAATGGATTCATGATGTACTTGTTCATTTTGAACATAAGTTACGGACTGCAGCAGCTGCTGATACAACGGCGTTCTGTTGCGCTGCATGCGTGAATTTAACTGAGTAGTACATGACCATGCACTCGCACAAATGCGACCACATAAAATTTTAACTCGCACATTCTCAAAAAATGGTCGCATATGCCCATTTTGGTCGCAGTCTGGAACCCTGTAAACAGTGCCTGAGGTGATCATCCACACACTTTGTGTTTGTTGTTCCAGCGCGGCGGCGCAGAAAAATAGAAACCGTTTCTAAAACAGAATCATTGAGTGTCGCTGTCGGGGCTGGTCAGGACACGGTGTGACCGCCCGTGTGTGTGTGTGTTCCTCCAGAGGAGTGGTGTGTAACGTGCTGCTGACCTGCTGCAAGGACAGTGTGTGTCGACTGTGGGCCGAAACGCTTCTGCCCAGCGACTGCCTGCTGTCCGGACTCAGACACAACCACTGCAACGACAAGAGCAACAGCATGAAGAAGTCCCCCAGCCCGAGCCCGATGGAGGTGAGCGAGCAGAAGCGTGTCCGCTAGCGCTGTGTGTCCGCTAGTACTTTTTAAATACATTTTGATGTTAAACAGACTATTGTTTTATACAATTCCACAGCTGAGCCTGAAGCCGTCGTGGAGAGACGAGGTGAGGAGTTTATCTCAGCTGTCGTACACCGGCCCTCTTCCACAGCAGCAGAACAAGCACTACACACACCGCGCCAACATCACACACGCCAACGCCCTGTGCCACTTCCACATCGCTGCCAGCATTAACCCAGCCACAGGTGAGGCCTTCACTGATGCTGACTGAAGCTACACAGGTGCAGTGTGAACTCGCTCAGTTGCCCAATCAAGTATATATAATAGCAGATGGTTCTCACTAAACATGAGTAAAGCTACACACTACCAGTCAAAAGTTTTGGATCGGTAAGATTTTTTATGTTTTTAAAAGAAGTCTCTTCTGCTCACCAAGGCTGCGTTTATTAGATTAAAAATACAAAAAACAGTAATATTGTGAAGTATTATTCACCGCTGTTTTCTATGTGAATATACAGTAAAGTGTAATTTATTCCTGTGATCAAAGCTGAATGTTCAGCATCATGTCACATGACCCTTCAGAAATCAGGATAATATGATGATCTGATGATCAAGGAACATTTATAATTATTTTTATACCAGGATTCTTTGACGAATAGAAAGTTTAAAAGAACAGCATTTATCTGAAATAGAATCTTTTGAAACATTAAACACTACCATTCAAAAGTTTTGGGGGTCAGTCATAATTTTTCTTTATTTATTTTTGTTTGGGGGGTAAAATAAATCAATACTTTTATTCATTAAGGATAAATAAAAATTGATCAAAAGTGACAGTAAAGACATTTATAATGTTACAAAAGATTCAATTTCAAATAAATGCTGTTCTTTTGAACTCTGTTCTGTTCCATTCATCAAAGAATCTTGAAAGAAAGTGTACACAACTGTTTTCAACACTGATAATAATCATAAATGTTCCTTGAGCATCAGATCATCATATTATCCTGATTTCTGAAGGATCATGTGACACTGAAGACTGGAGTAATGATGCTGAACATTCAGCTTTGATCACAGGAATAAATTACACTTTAAAATATTTAAAAAGTTATTTAAAACATTTTTTTTTTAAAACAATAAAATGCAGCCTTGGTGAGCAGAAGAGACTTCTTTTAAAAATCGTACCGATCCAAAATGTTCCTGCTGTCGCTCTTGACTCTCATCTCTCTCTGTAACTCCTTCAAACCTGTTGCCAAAGCACATGTGAGAGCCACAGGTGTGTGTGTGTGTGTGTGTGTGTGTGTGTGTGTTGCAGACATCCCTCTGCTGCCCTCCATCTCCTCCATGAGCGGCTCGGACGAGGAGGAGCCGGGCGGCTCGTTCACCGTTCACTGGCTCAACAACAAAGAGCTGCATCTGACGCTGAGCATGGAGGTGTTTCTGCAGCAGCTCAGGAGCAGAGACGAGCACCGCGGCCCTGCAGACGCCTGCGGTACTGCCACATCAGCACTGCACACTGATTCACCACATCAGCACTGCACACTGATTCACCACATCAACACACTGATTCACCACACCAGCACACTGATTCACCACATCAGCACTGCACACTGATTCACCACATCAACACACTGATTCACCACACCAGCACACTGATTCACCACACCAGCACACTGATTCACCACATCAGCACTGCACACTGATTCACCACATCAACACACTGATTCACCACACCAGCACACTGATTCACCACATCAACACACTGATTCACCACACCAGCACACTGATTCACCACATCAACACACTGATTCACCACATCAGCACTGCACACTGATTCACCACATCAACACACTGATTCACCACACCAGCACACTGATTCACCACATCAACACACTGATTCACCACACCAGCACACTGATTCACCACATCAGCACTGCACACTGATTCACCACACCAACACACTGATTCACCACATCAGCACTGCACACTGATTCACCACATCAACACACTGATTCACCACACCAGCACTGCACACTGATTCACCACATCAACACACTGATTCACCACACCAGCACACTGATTCACCACACCAGCACACTGATTCACCACACCAGCACACTGATTCACCACATCAACACACTGATTCACCACACCAGCACTGCACACTGATTCACCACATCAGCACTGCACACTGATTCACCACATCAGCACTGCACACTGATTCACCACATCAACACACTGATTCACCACACCAGCACACTGATTCACCACATCAGCACTGCACACTGATTCACCACATCAACACACTGATTCACCACATCAGCACTGCACACTGATTCACCACATCAACACACTGATTCACCACACCAGCACACTGATTCACCACACCAGCACACTGATTCACCACACCAGCACACTGATTCACCACATCAGCACTGCACACTGATTCACCACACCAGCACACTGATTCACCACATCAGCACTGCACACTGATTCACCACACCAGCACACTGATTCACCACATCAGCACTGCACACTGATTCACCACATCAACACACTGATTCACCACACCAGCACACTGATTCACCACACCAGCACACTGATTCACCACATCAGCACTGCACACTGATTCACCACATCAACACACTGATTCACCACATCAGCACTGCACACTGATTCACCACATCAACACACTGATTCACCACACCAGCACACTGATTCACCACACCAGCACACTGATTCACCACACCAGCACACTGATTCACCACACCAGCACACTGATTCACCACATCAGCACTGCACACTGATTCACCACACCAGCACACTGATTCACCACATCCGCACACTGATTCTCACACACACACTGATTCTCACACACACACACACACACACACACACTCTCTCTCTCTCTCTCTCTCTCTCTCTCTCTCTCACTCACTCACTCACTCACTCTCTCACACACACACACACACACACACACACACACACACACACACACACACTCAATCACTCATATGCATTCTCTCTCTCTCTCTCTCTCTCTCTTGCTCTCTCTCAGCATGTGTGAGAGATTTTCGCCTCTTCTTTCCTTATTTAAAATTGTTTGAATGTGTAAAAAAAAAGAAAAAACATGTCCATATGATAAACTTACACTCTGTGATGGTTAAATTTAGCAGTTAATCTGCGACTCACATGCGTGCCGAACCGCGGGACCGTACGCATCACGATCACCTGCGGATCCGCTTCACCCCTAGTGTTTACACTGAGGAACAATGGAAGGGTTTAAAATAGGCGTTCTGTGTGATGTGTGTTATGAAATGACTCATACTGTGATATGAGATTTAGGTCACACTAGAGCACTAGATGTTCATAAACGCATTTTGCGTGGGTAAAAAAGCTGTTGTTGTGTGACATTTGTTCACTAATAAGCCTGTGAGGATTCATGCATCAAAAATGCTTTTCTTACTTAGTATTTTTGTCTTGTTTCCAGTCCAGATATCTATAAATTCTTAAATCAAGATGCATTTACTAAAGTAGTAAAATGCCATAAAATGTTTTCATAAAATAAGTCTTGTTTTCTGGGGATATAAATCAAAATTTAAAAAGTTGTTGCTAAAAAAAAAGCTAAATTATCTGCCATTGTGGTAAGAAAAATAATGTTAATTTGAACAGAAACGAGATTATTTCTCTTACCCCATTGTCAGATCATTATTATTATGTCTTATTTCCCTGGAAAATAAGACATCTTATGGCATTTTACTCATCTATTAAATGCATCTTGATTTAAAGGTGCAGTGTGTAATATTTAGGAGGATCTGTTGACAGAAATGCAATATCATAAACATAACTATGTTTTCAGTGGTGTATAAAGACCTTCTATAATGAATCGTTATGTTTTTATTACGTTAGAATGAGCATTTCTCTCTACACACACCGTGGGTCTCCTTACACACACATGTTTCTACGGTGGCCCTGAACGGACACACGCGTTTCCTCACTATGTTGTTCTTCGTGCAGAGAAGCTGCTAAAGTCAGCGAATAAAACACTGACACAATGATGAACAAGTCACAATAATATTCATAATAACATTGTTTTACTGAATAATCATTATTTCTTCATTTATCTTTGTAAAGAAATCTCATTGTTTAACTGCTACTCTCTGCAGTCTCAGACGACGACATCACTTCCTGTCGGCCACCGGGTGCAATTCACAACCTCACCACTAGATGCCGCTAGCACTTACACACTGCACCTTTAATTTTTATTTATTTATATTTGGACTGGAAACAAGACAAAAACACTAAGTAAGAAAAGCCTGTTTTGCAGTGTATGAAGGCTCTCTGTTGTGAGCAGATGTGGACGAGGAGGGGAGCAGCGCGTACGCTGGCGCTGTGGAGCATCAGGTGGATGTCCTGCTGGGAGACTGGACCCGAGGAGCTGATATGCTGTTCAGCATACACCCGATGGACGGCTCGCTGCTGGTGTGGCACGTCGACTGGCTGGACGAGTACCAGCCCGGCATGTTCCGACAGGCACAGGTACAGCCTCCGCGTAGAAGATCCTGTCAGTGCTGTGATGTGCAGCGTTTGCATCATCGAATCATTTTCCTGCTGTCACTGTAATGACTGTAATGTCGCCTTATGAGTTAATTTTCTGTTCCAGGTGTCCTTCGTGTCCAGAATTCCCGTGGCCTTCCCCACCGGCGACGCCAACTCGCTCAGCCGCAGCGTGGTCATGTACGCCTGCAACAAGAACGTGGACCTGGCGATCCAGCACGGGCGTCAGCGGCCCGCGGGTCTCACACACTCGTCCTCGGCGCTGATCAGTCAGAGCAAAGCCTCGTCCAACAGCCTGCGCCTCAGCATCTTCACCCCCAGCGTCCTGATGATCTCCAAACACGCCGACGGATCCCTCAACCAGTGGGCCGTCAGCTTCGCCGAGGACTCGGGCTTCTCCACGGTGCTCAGCGTGTCCCATCAGTCCCGATACTGTGGCCATCGCTTCCACCTGAACGATCTGGCCTGCCACTCGCTGCTGCCGCTACTGCTAACCACGTCTCACCACAACGCCCTGAGGACACCCGACGCTGATCTGACCCGCCCGCCGGACCCGGCCCGCAGGAGCCGAGCATCATCCGGAGGCGTCTCGCAGGACCCTAACGCCGTCTACAGCGAGCTGATCCTGTGGCGTGTGGACCCGGTGGGACCGCTGTCGTTCTCGGGCGGCGTGTCGGAGCTAGCAAGGATAAACTCGCTGCACGCGTCGGCCTTCGCTAACGTGGCCTGGCTGCCCGCGCTCATCCCCAGCAACTGCCTCGGTGAGCACGCTTTCATTGGTCAAGCTAGGGGTGGGGGAGATCGATGCACATATGAAGGGGATAGTTCACCCAAAAATTCAAATTAGCCCATGATTTACTCGCCCTCAAGCCATCCTAGTGTATATGACACTCTTCTTTCAGACGAACACAATCAGAGTTATATTAAAAAATGTCCTGGCTCTTCCAAGCTTTATAATGGCAGTGAATGGGTGTTTCTGTCCATAAAAGTGCATCTATCATCATAAAAGTGCATCTATCATCATAAAAATGTTGTCTGTCGACTTGATGCTCACTTATTTTTAAAGATTAAATTAACGCAGTTATGAGGTGTTTATAATCTAAGTTACGTAACCCCCCTCGACAGCTGCTCATCTCTCTGCTGTTCGATTCTCCACTCTGAATCAAATTTATGCATATATGCATAGTTTTTTTAATTTATTTGATCATAGACTTGAAATCTATGCATATATTGAATTGAAATTGGATTCAAAATCGAGAATCAATTTTGAATCGAATCGTGACCCCAAGAATCGATCTGATTGGAGAAAAATTTGAAAAATTGGAGGATTTTAAAAGATTCCCACCCCTAATAAAAGCAAAATTCACTGCGGAAACCTTTGCAGTTTCTTCTAGAATTCTGATTAGTTCAGCCTGACAGTCTCCAGTTCACTGAAAGCAGGAGTACAGTACAGGGAAAAGCACTCTGTGTGCGGATTATTTGGGATATTTTTGGAGGCTCCATCCTTTAATAAGCGAGCTGGAAACTCATCTCCGCTGTGCCATCAGTCTCAGCTGCATAGAATATTCATAACTGTGTATTCAGCTTATGAATGTTTACTGTGCATCTCTAAAAGTTTAATTGATGCACCTTTGTTCTGATTGGATGTTGGATGTTGGTCTATTCATATTTCATTTCTTTCCCATAGGTGTGTATGGAAACTCACCCAGCGCCTGCTTCATCGCCAGCGACGGGCACTCGCTGAGACTGTACCAGGCCATCATCGAGGCCAAGAAACTGCTGAGTGAACTCTCGAACCCCGACATCTCCGTAAGGATGAACCTGGCTTTTATATCCATGTGTAAAATAGGGCTGACAAAATGGATGAAAAGCTAATTCTAATATTTTTCTTAAATATCAGCAAAAGCAATACTTAATGTTAGAGGAAGAGAGAACTGTAGTGTCTCCTGTGTCCACAAGAGGGCGCAAGCGAGCGCAATAAGCAAATATAAACAAGTCAAGCATTGCATCTTTTATTGAAATTAAATGACATTCACTTTTTAAAGTGCATTGACTTTTACAACAATTGTTCTTAAATAAAATATAATTTCCTTAAAGTGCATGCAAGGAAAATCAGGTTGCAATAGTGCATAAAACTGTTCGTGCATCAGTGACCTGAGAAAACACACTTCAGCAGACGCGTAATGAACTACATCAACACACAACAGCACACTGATATTCAGAAACACTTCTACTCACTACATCTACTATTGTTCATCACAAACACCAGACGCACGCACACACACACTCACACTCACATGCACGCACACACACACACATGCACGCACACACACACACATTTGATTTCTTAATTTGAATCCCCCAATCAAATTTCTTACAGAAAGGATTCAAATATTCTCAGAGATAACACAGCTTTGACATTCAAGGGTACATAAAGCATCGCTTACGCCACACAGGCCCGTCACAGCGGATGTGGAGCAGAATTTTGCAGCTGTTTCTTTTGGTAGCCCTGGCAGTCTCAGTCCACTAACAGTCCACTTGTGGACATGTCCCAGGCTGCCAAATATCAATGCCACAAATTTACATGCATAGCCTAGGTCACTGATCTTTGCAAGGAGGGGTTGATATTCAGACATTTTTTCGAGAAAGGCTATGTCCATATAAAAATCATAAACACAGCCTATCTCGGACTAACACCTCCTTTCTATCTGTATCCATGAACACAACATCAGGGGTGTTAGGTATGTTACAAAACACACACACACACACACACGCACGCACGCACACACACTTTTACACACTCTCACACACACACACTCACACACACTCTCACACACACACACACACACACACACTCTCACACACACACACACACACACACACACACACACACACACACACACACACACACAGCTCTGACCAATGTGCAGGTTTGGTCAAGTGTGTAGTTGTTTTTGTTGTGTCAAGTTGTGTTTTTGTCAGCAGGAAAAGCCTTTTCCCGCCTTTTTCCACATTAACAACGCAGCGCTGTATACGGGTTAGACTACAAAAACTCACCGCGTCAGTGACGTCATCATCATGTCTCGCGCGCCTCTTGACACAACAAAAATTAGAATGGATGGTTTTTGCATTCGAATATGTATTTTTTATTTTTTTATTCTACGAATATTAGAAATTCACATTTTTATTTGACAGCCCTAATGTGAAATGGTAGAGTCCTGCGTACATGATGTCTTGTTCCTCCAGAAACATGTCAGCGAGGTGTTTAATATCATCAGCCAGCAGTCGACGGCCAAACCCGGCTGCATCATTGAGCTCGACGCCATCACGGACTTTGTACGTATAAGGTCCACTACTGACGCTAACTAACAGAAGAGTGTGATGTCGTTTCCCACAATGCCCAGCGCTCACCATCTCTCTCACTGTGTGTTCAGCAGGGGAAAGAGACGCAGCTGTTGCACGTGTTTGAGGAGGACCTGATCTTGGGAAATGAGAACATAGACGACTCCCTGCAGGACTCTGGTAGGAGATCATTCTCTCGGATTACTCACTGGCCAAAATAAAAACAACCAAATAATGCGTTAGTAATGGGACTGGCGGCTCAATCGCACTGAAAGCTTCATGTTAACGCCTTAATCGATCCGATTGAGCTCGATCCCAATGAAGTTTCGATCAGATTGAAAGGAGTGGTTTATTCCTTTTCTAATCCGATAGAAGACATAGAAATAGCGAAATGATGTAGAAATAGCGCAATGATGTAGAAATAGTGAAATTATGTAGAAATAGCGCAATGACGTAGAAATAGCGCAATGACGTAGAAATAGCGAAATGAAGAAATAGCGGAATGACGTAGAAATAGCTCAAAGATGTAGAAATAGCGCAATGACGTAGAAATAGCGCAATGACGTAGAAATAGCGCAATGACGTAGAAATAGCGCAATGACGTAGAAATAGCGCAATGACGTAGAAATAGCGAAATGAAGAAATAGCGCAATGACGTAGAAATAGCTCAAAGATGTAGAAATAGCGCAATGACATAGAAATAGCGCAATGATGTAGAAATAGCGCAATGACGTAGAAATAGCGCAATGATGTAGAAATAGCGCGATGACATAGAAATAGCACAATGAAGTAGAACTAGCAAAATGACAGAAATAGCGCAATGATGTAGAAATAGCGCAATGACGTAGAAATTGCGCAATGATGTAGAAATAGCGCAATGACGTAGAAATAGCGCAATGATGTAGAAATAGCGCAATGACGTAGAAATTACATAACGAGCTGTTCTTCCTGATGAATAAAGTGTTGTATAAATGAGTGTCTCGTAACTCTATAATCCTGCATCCTCTGCGTGTGAAGTGCAGCAGGACGACGGCCGCCAGCACTGCTTCACACTCTCACACACACGTCTCCGAATTATGACCAGAAGTAGAGCAATTTCAAGTCTGCCGTTTAAAACAAATAAAGAACCAGTGTAGGAGAATGGTTATTATGTGCAGACAGTGGCAGGGCTCGAGACTGGGGACTTGTCCTGGGGACGATAGAAAATGTGTTTAGGATGAACAGAAATATTCTCCAATACGCCTACAGGACGAAAGACATTTTTGTATGTGTGTTCATGTATTATTAGCCTAACTTCCTTAGAAAATGCCAAAATGAACCGACCAAGCGCTGACTACAACGGAGCGCGTCTTCTCATGATGTTACTATAGTTATTATCACTGGCCGGCGACTCACCCGGAGACTTGTTCCGCGGGACCGGGTGCATCTATGGCTTAATGACATCACAAATATGTTGCTGGTTAAACAACGGTAACGTTATACAGATTGATCACCAAGACGGCCCTGCATCTCATCCTTCGCTTTATAGAGAAGATAAGGCAAAGTTTTTTACCATTGCGTAGCAAGACCGCGCTCGTGTTGTTTGAAGACGGTGAGAGCGCACGCGCGGCCGGGGCTCTCTCTCTGCTCGCGCAGCAGTCATTTTATTCTACAAATAGACAAAAACTCGATTTAGAGGCCGGCAAAAAAATGTCAATGCAGGAAAACGTGTTGGTTGTGTCTCTGTGGTAAACGTGTGTGTGTGTGTGTGTCCAGTGCCCAGCCGGACGCCGTTCTCCGCCCGCTTCTTCCTGGTGGTGGTGGAGGTCTCTGAGAACGCCCGCTCGCTGCTGCACATGTGGCATCTACAGTTAGACGCCGTTCCCGTCATTATGGGTTTGTAGCGGATTTTATTAAGAAAAGTGTGTATATATGCTGAGAATTCTTCTTTTGATGTTATTGCTGTCTTTATGGAGTTATGAGGTCCTCGTAATGTACTTTTTATTATTTTGAAGGTTTCAAAAACATCTTGCCAAAGGACTGCAGTTGAAAATTAGCCAGCTGGCTAACACTGGCACATTTACAGAAATGTGGATTAATGAGTGTTGTCCTTATATAAATAAATAAATAATGATCTTTGCAACGGAAGTGAATAAACCAAAACTAACTTTATCTGGACAATAACTTTATTCTAGATCTGCTGTAAAGCCCAAACAATCTCTGTTACTGTAATCTCCTGTTATACTGTAAAGCTGCTGTGAAACGCTCTGTATAGTTAAAGTGCTGTATAGATGGAGACGTGACATGTTTGATGAAATAAAGCCTATGATCACTAGTTTAACATTATGTCAGCTATAAAGGAAGGAGATTTCGATGAAAGGTTTTGCTCACAATCATTATATTTGACTCTTTCTGTCGATTAAACCGATTTGTTTCTGTTCTTTCAGAGCAAACTCAAACTCCTGCAGAAAGAGAGACTGTGTCTCCGTCCCCCACGAACTGCTCACAGTTTAACTTCGAGGCGGTCGGCTCCCCGCGTGTCCAGAGGCCGAGCCTCGGCGCCTCCAACCTCCAGAGCGCCTGCCGCCTCACGCTGACCAGCTCCAGTGTGTTCAGCCAGGAGCTCTCCCTGCCCGAGGGCGTCGCCGTCATACGGGTCACTCCTGCTGCAGGTGAAGACACAACACCTGTGGGCTGTGGTCCGTGTTAGGGAAACTCATCACAAGTAACTTGTAATGATTACTTTTTCAAGTAACAAGTAAAGTTATTCATTACTTTTAAAATTTACGACAAAATATCTGAGATACTTTTTTAAATAAGTAACGCAAGTTACCATGTTTTCCCATTTATTGACTGACAGCTCTCTTGTCCCCATGTTGAGAGAAATGGAATTGCAGAGGTGTTGTGTGTGTGTCTGTGTGTGTCTTTGTGTATGTGTGTGTGAACATGATGGTTATTGTAGTTCCAGACCAAATGTGAGTGTGCATTTACTCATCTCACTTGCAAGTTGCACAAAATTTAAACTTGCATGAAATGCAGAATCAGAATACTATGCAAACCTCCAATAACTAAATATGTTAAATAAAACATAAATGATGCATTTATGCATTTGTCCTTTTACTCCAAACTCACTTCATAAGGAAGTCGAGCTCCTCCTCCTGTGAGATGATGCGCTTCTGACACAGAATAAGGCAGTCGTGTGTTTATTACTCATGTTTAATCAAAGCGTTTCAATCTTCTGTTTATTCAGAGACAGAGAGTGTGAAGCTCAGAGGGATTTCCTGGAATTATGTGTTATCGTTGTGCAGCCCTAATTCATGGCTTATTAATATAAAAACACGATTAGTCTAATAATTGTTTTAAATGCACGACTACTAGTCGACTAGAAAGTCATGTTATCGCTGTAAAGCTGATTTGAAACAATCTATATTGTAAAAAGCGCTATATAAATAAAGGTGACTAAATCTTTAGTTGAGGGCAGCCCTAATGTGTTCCATGTTTATATACATATATATAACTTTTTTTTGTATAACTTTTCAGAACAAAGTCAAACAGTCAACACAGCTATGTTTATATTCTGACAGATTATCTGAAAAACATTTGCCTTGCAGGACATTTGAGCTCTTCATCTCTGCAGCCGGCTGGCCGGGCTCCGTATCTGCTGGCCACATCTTGCTCTGACGGATCGGTCCGGTTCTGGAGGTGTAGCGCCGTCTCTGACCCCGATAGCTCTGGAGAACCGGCCTACATCTGGGAGGAGTGGCCTTTGCTAGTGGAGGACGGCGTGGCTAGCACTAGCGCTCTGAGCGTGAGCGGTCAGATAATGGGTCTCAGTTGCTGCCACACCAGCAGAGTCGCCGTAGCGCACCAGAACAACGGATCCGGTTCTGGCGAGCCACTCATGAACGTGAGCATATTCCAGTGCGACTCCACCGGCGGCTCCCAGTGGATGCTGGAACAGATCCTGAAAGTCAACGGCTCTTACAGCCCGAGTAGTAATGACTGCGATAAAAGCCTGATGGTACTGAGGGATGGCTTGTTAAATAATGATTGCTTAGTTGTCGGTGGGAAGAGGCAGGTCCACTTAGACTGGGTTTCCAGAGAAGATGGTTCTCATATATTAACCGTGGGTCTGGGATCCAAGCTTTACATGTACGGGTTGCTTTCGGGAAAACCTCCAGATTTGGGACTGTCCGATAGCAGTAGGGAGCACCACTGTTCCCGCCTGGTTCTTCTCAGAGTGGTGGATCTAGTGTCGTCCGTTGAGGGTTCGCTACCCATTCCTGTCTCTCTGTCTTGGGTGCGAGATGGGATCTTAGTTGTCGGGATGGACTGTGAGATGCACGTCTATTCCCAATGGCAGCCGGCGCTCACCACCGGAGAGAACAGCATCGGTTCCGGCAGCGTGACGTCTCTGAAACAGGAGGGACTTAGTCCGAATCCTTCTAAAAAGACTCTCACCAGGTCCATGACTAGTTTGGCTCAGAAACTCAGTGGAAAGAGAACCGTGTACGACCTCCCAGCTGAGATGGAGGATTCTGGGTTGTTTGAGGCCGCGCACCACCTTTTTCCTACTTTGCCCCAGTATCATCCGGTGCAGCTGTTGGAGCTCATGGACCTCGGAAAGATGCGACGGGCCAAAGCCATCCTTTCCCATCTTGTAAAGTGCATCGCCGGAGAGATCGTGTCTCTGAAGGACACCACCGTCAACCAGGAGCGCCGTCTGCGCTCACTCACGATTAGCGCCAGCGGAAGCACCACCAGAGACCCAAAGATGTTCAGCAAGGGCGAGAGCTCGGACTACACCGAGATCGACTCTATCCCGCCCCTGCCGTTGTATGCGCTGTTAGCCGCCGATGATGAAACGGCCCCCAGTGCCAAAGAAAGAACGGACAGTGTGAGCGCTCACGGCGCCAGTACATCCAGCCAAAGTGTCGCTTACGATGAGCTCTTCTCGAGCCCCGGCATCAGTACGGATGACATGGACCCATTTGATGCAGACGAGGAAGATGCTAACGCTAAAGTCATTGATCTGTCGAAGTACAGCCCCACGTTTTTCGGCTCTGAGCACGCACAGGTGCTGTCCGGACACCTGCTTCACTCCAGTCTGCCGGGCCTGACCCGGATGGAGCAGATGTCTCTGATGGCCTTGGCAGACACCATCGCCTCCACCAGCACTGACATTGGAGAGAGTCAAGGAAAAGGCAAAGGTCATTATCTTTTATTGATGATTGACTAATATAAATTGTTCATTTGTATAGATGTGTTGGATGTGATAAATCTGATGTATTTTTTTCAGTTGGAGAGACACTGGATGAATGCGGATTGAAGTTCCTGCTGGCTGTTCGCCTGCACACCTTCCTCCTGACGTCTCTGCCCCCGGCTCATCGAGCTCAGCTTTCCTGTCAAGGTATGCTTACATGAAGTATGTCAGGGGAGTATTGTGGGAGGAGTATGTCGGGCGAGTATTGTGGGTGGAGTATGTCGGGGGAATATTGTGGGAGGAGTATTGTGGGAGGAGTATTGTGGGAGGAGTATTGTGGGAGAAGTATTGTGGGAGAAGTATTGTGGGAGAAGTATTGTGGGAGGAGTATTGTGGGAGAAGTATTGTGGGAGAAGTATTGTGGGAGAAGTATTGTGGGAGGAGTAGGGTTGGGTATCGGTTGGGTTTTATCCGATACCAGTACCTACTCGGTATTTTTTAAACGGTTCCGGTGCTTAAACGGTTCTTGTTCCGATACTTAAGAAAACGAAACCGCACACACTTTGTCAAAAAATAATACCCTTTTATTTACAGGGCCAAACTGGACACAATATTAACTTAAATAGGCTATTTAAAGATTTTCTGATTAAATGAAAAATTGCGCCGTTTAATAGGCTACTGATGTAAAATACTTAAGTTAAGATCAACATTTTGTCTTCACATATTATGACTACTTCAAGCAGAGAAATATCTGACACTGAGCAGAAATATTTAACACACACAGTAGCCTATAGCCTCGTATAAAGAAGTGTTGGAACTTTGTTAAAACATTTTGCACACGTTGTCACACTCGCTGTTTAATGGCAACTGTGTTTGCTAGCCTACTTGATATGCAAGGTTTGCAGTTGGCATTAAAATAGGCCTAATAGACTTGTCCGAAGAGGAACGGCTGCTGTTATCATCGTCTGTGATGTCGCAACCCGATCACACTACTAGATCGTCTCTTAAGCACGCAGTGTGTTTATCGTGTAATTTATACGCGAAAATTAGTTTTTACGTGCATAGGATACGCATGGGTTGGTTATATGTTTAGTAGTGGTGTGGGGTGCGTGTGTATAATACATTTGGCTTTGGGTAGAATTAGTGGTGTGGGATGCGTGTGTATTACACGCAATGAAGTGCGCATCAAATGCACGCGAAAACCTCGTAGCCTATCATATGCACATAAAATCTAATTTTCGCATATAAATTGCACGATAAACACACTGCGTGCTATAGAGACACTGGCAGCTGCTGAACTTGAACTTTCGTCAAGCGTGTCCAGAGGATCTGAGTTGTAATCCGCATTATTCGTACAGTTTTTTTCTTTTCTTTTTTTGTTCTCATCAAAACCAATTATGCTCATCAGTGGTTGTATATCAAGCAGGGACACGTTTTTGTGAATTATATTTTGTGAGTTCACTGGAACGAATAGAGAGTCTCGATTGAAGCGCGCGTCCGAGTGAAGACAATGCTGGGTGCGCGAGCCATCCGCGCCACTGATCGCAGAGGCAAAGAGCACTTTGATCACTTGATTTAAAAAACACATTTCAGTGCTAGATCGCCTCTTATTTAACAAACGAACGAAATGAATGCTCTGCTGGTTAACTAGAGATGTTTTATTTATATGTATTGGATCATTCGTGCCGCGAGATGTTTTACAGGCACCGAAATCAGGCACCGAAATTGTCGTTCTTATTCGGTCTGGTTACTACCGTTTACGTCGGAACCGGTTCCCTATTGGAACCGAGTTTCGGTACCCAACCCTAGGGAGGAGTATGTTGGGCGAGTATTGTGGGTGGAGTATGTCGGGGGAATATTGAGCTCAGTAACTCAATAACTGCTGCTGGTCTGCAGGATTGTCCACCTGCCACTACGCCTGGGCGTTCCACTCTGAGGCTGAAGAGGAGCTGCTCAACATGCTCCCAGCGCTGCAGAAAGCAGATCCCACGTGGCCGGAGCTGAGGGCCATGGGCGTGGGCTGGTGGCTGCGGAGCACCAATAAACTTCGCAGATGCATTGAGAAGGTCTGTTGAAACTGATTCCATTTTCTATGCATATTAAGTAATGAGTAGAATTTGCCAGAATTGGTACATGTGAGAAACATGTGAGAAACTTTACACATTCTGTTGACCCTAGGTTTGGCATCAGGAATTTTTCAACCTTCAATAACTCCTTTAATTTAGATTTTTTTATTATCAGAAAATGAGATGCTTCGTGATGCATAGATTTTTGCAGTGTAAAGAGTTATTGAAGTAATTTTCTCAAACTTTTAGCTAATAACTGGGAAAGCATGACCTAAACTCAAGCATCTAATATCCATAAATTCATTGCCTCTCCTACACAGATTGTCCAATCTGCTTATTTAATTGTTTTTCTGTGTGCATGTGCATGAGATGCACGTCTTAAGCCACTATATCCGATGTCTCTGTTTTTCAGAACCTTGAGTTTCATTGAGATCATTAAACTAAACTTTACTAGACTTTTGTCATGCAAGACGTCAATGTCATTTGAAAACGTTAGACAAATCAGAAAAGGGTGTGAGCATCTCTGGCGTGATCATACTTTTACAGCTTTACTTGTGCTTCTGAAACCCAAACATGTTAATAATGCGTGATCCTCTCTCTCCTACCAGGTAGCAAAAGCTGCTTATCAGAGAAACAACGACCCGTTAGACGCAGCCTTGTTTTATCTGGCCATGAAGAAGAAGGCTGTGGTTTGGGGACTGTACAGGTAACTTACACACACGTTGAAGTGTCATTCCCCATCAGCAAGGCTTCAGTTCACTGAGAGCTTCTGTGTGTTGAAGGTCTCACCATAACTCAAAGATGACCGCGTTCTTCAGCAATAACTTCAGTGAAGATCGCTGGAGGAAAGCGGCTCTGAAGAACGCTTTCTCTCTGCTCGGGAAACAGCGCTTCCAACATTCTGCGGCTTTCTTTCTGCTGGCTGGATCCCTGAAAGATGCTGTGGAGGTTTGCAGTAGATCATCTCTCAGACACGTTTATATTCCTCTCAGACAAGATGATTGTGCCCAAAAATTACATTTTGTAAAAGAAAAGTGTAAACTGTCTGCCTCTGAGCGTATTTTCATAATCGTGATACTGTGAGGTTCTCATGAGATCTGTTGGTTTTCCACACATGACCAGGTTTGTATAGAGAAGATGCAGGACCTTCAGCTGGCTCTGGTCATCTGTCGACTGTACGAGTCTGAGTTCGAGATGTCCTGCACATACAAACGAATCCTGCAGAGGCACGTGTTGGGTTATGACCACCAGATGGCGGCGCACCAGGACCCATTCTTGCGCAGCATTGCATTCTGGGTATTAGACGACTACAGCAGGGCACTGGACACTCTGCTGGAGCAGCCCAATGAAGGTGAGAGATGAGACTCAGTCAAACACTGATCATATCATATCATCACAAACATTCGGGGCTGACCTCAGACCGCTTGACATCATAGTCCGGTTTATTTTGGGTCTGTGTGAAACAGGTTTTCCAAACTTAGACTCCAAGGCACAGGCCGGGGTTCGATTCATGTGGATTTCGCAAAGTACAAATCACTATTTGTTGTGTGAAAACAAACTGGCCTGATTTGATTGCTATTGCTTGTTACACTGCAAAAAAATAATAATCTTAAAGGGGACATATCATGAAAATCTGACTTTTCAGAAAATCTGACTGAGTTTAAATGTGCAAACGGACACACACAAACGCCACATTCATTTGACCAGAATCTGCTTCCTCTACAAATGTCACATGTCGGGCCGGTGCGAGCGCACGTCACATGAGCGTCACGCTCAGAGGTTATTCACTCGTTATGAGACTGAACGATTACAAGACGAGCAAATGTTGCACAGAGAAACATTCTGTAACATGGAATGAAATCAGTGTAGAAGAAGCCAGAAGTAGGTCAGAAACACACACCTGTAACTGTGTCCGTCGCAGAGACACTGATAAATGCAGGCCGACAGAGAAGCTGCCAGCGTGTGCATCACGAAGATCTGCAGCAGAAGAAGACGAGTTAGAGGATCATCACAGTAACAACACGTCATGTAACAAGAACTGTGCTCTTCCTCAGCGTTTCTGACGCTTTCCAGCACAAATAATCTTCATTTGCCTTTGAGTGAAGATTAGTTTTCTGACTCCATTGGCAGATATTTGTTCTTGATTTAAGAACGAACTCATTTAATTTTTATACATTCAGTCTTAAAAGGGACATGTAAAAATCAGACTTTCCCCGTGTTTAAGTGCTATAATCGGGTCGCGGTGCTTCTACCAACACAGGAAACCTGAAAAGTGAAACCCAGGAACTTTGTTCTGGTGAGTCTTTCTCTGAGAGCATGTCAAAAAAAAAAAACGATCAGATTTCGCTCTCCTTCTGACGTATGAAGAGGATCTTATTATAATATTAGCAGCCCTTAATCTCGTTTACACACACCAGCCGACATTTGGTTCACAGCGCCACCAGAGCCCAGTTCTACCAGGAGATCCAGCAGAGCTGAACCGGTCCTGTGGTCGAGCACAGACGAGCACTGAACACTACTGACCAGAACATGTCAGCGCTGTCTTATAAACACCTCAGGAACTGTGGACACTTGTGGAGAATTACACATGAGGAGGAGATGATCAGTGTAACTCCACAACAACTACATAAATGTCTCCACTAACATTCAGAACCGTGTGTCAGTGAAACTCTGAGTCTCTCCGTAAGGCTGCACTCGCTACTGGTTATACTGGGATTCTGGATGAGTGAGATCGGCCTGTGTTGGTATTGCTGGAGTTTCTGACGCTTGTGTGACTCCGCCCTCTTCTGGACGGAGGCGGAGCTGAGGCTCAGTTGCATTTAAAGCGCCACACATAAACGGTGCGTTTTTGCTCACACTCAAAAAGGGGCAAATTTGACAAGCTATAATAAACAATCTGGTATTTTGAGCTAAAATTTCAGACACATTCTGGGGACACTTTAGATTTATATCACATCTTATGAAAAGGGACATAATATGTCACCTTTAAGTAATTTTGCATCTCTAGTAAATGTATCTTGATTTAAGCATGTGATATTTTACTGAAAACCAAGACTTGTTTTAAGTCAAGTCATCTTCATTTATATAGCGCTTTTAACAATGGATTGTTTCAAAGCAGCTTTACAGAGACAAACATATAATTTAAGGTAGCAGAGATTGTTTTGGCTTTATAGCGGTTCCTGAATAATGTTATTTCCAGCTAAAGTTAGTTTTGATTGATTCACTTCCGGCGAAATGATCATTTGTTATTAAATCAGGGGCCGCTAAGATGCCGCCGTTCTCTATAAACAGACTTTAAACTGAACCTGTGATAAACGCTGATGGTGTTCACATGTGCATTGAGAACTGTGCTTTTGAATATATGTGTGCAGGTTTGTAATTCCCTACAAACCATGCTTAAACAAACTACTTGTCTTGCCTATAAATTTGATACAGAATTTTGTTTTATTTTATCACATTTTAGAAAATGTTTTGCAGTCCGCAGAGAAAAACATAAATGAAACTAGTACAATGATGAACACTAATGAAAAGAGTGGTCTTTCTTCTTGTGCTACCAAAATGTTGACATTGAATGTTATTGACCCAAGTCGATCTCTTTCAGGAGCCGCCGGCTCATCTCCCTGTAACCCTGCCGTGTTTAACTTCTACACGTTCCTGCGCTCGCACCCGCTGCTTCTGCGCCGTCACTTCGGCTCCTCAGAGAAACCTGGAGTGTGTCTGCCGGTGGAGGGGCGTGAGGTGGACTCCATCAGCCTCACCGAGAGAAGGCTGTTCTTCACCGCAGCGCACACACACCTGCAGGCCGGCTGCCCCATGCTGGCGCTAGAGGTGCTCTCCAAAATGCCCAAAGTTGTGAAGCGCTCGAAGGCGCGCGAGGATCGGCCCGTGTCGTGGAGCGCCTCTGAAGGCCTGGAGAAGCAGGACTGGTCTCAGCCGGTTCTCAACGGCTTCCAGTCGGTGTCCTCGCTCTCGTCTCCCAGAGAGGACAGTCATTCGGACTCGGTTCTGAGCTTCGACTGGAGCCAGCCCTCCCTCGCGCTGCCGGACGAGCCTCTCGAGATGAAGTGGGACTCCGACGACTCAGACGTGGACGAATCAGGACTGGCGATGAAGACCATTCACCCAGAGAACAGCGGAGACGCTCCGGTAGGCCTGCACAATTGATCGAGTTTATAATCGCTATTAATCGAGTTTATAATCGCTATTAATCGAGTTTATAATCACAATTAACCGAGTTTATAATCGCTATTAATCGAGTTTATAATTGCTATTAATCGAGTTTATAATCGTTATTAATCGAGTTTAAAAGTGCTATTAATCGAGTTTATAATCACAATTAATCGAGTTTATAATCACAATTAATCTAGTTTATAATCGCAATTAATCGAGTTTATAATCGCTATTAATCGAGTTTATAATCGCTATTAATCGAGTTTATAATCACAATTAACCGAGTTTATAATCGCTATTAATCGAGTTTATAATCACAATTAACCGAGTTTATAATCGCTATTAATCGCGTCCAGAATAAAAGTTTGTGTTTACATAATATATGCTTGTGTCCTGTGTATAATTGTTTTGTATTGATAAATACACACACGTATGTATAAATTTAAGAAAAATGTGTTATGTATAAAATACAATTATGTATAAATATATATACAGTATATACATGCAAATAGTTCTTAAATTTACACATGCATATGTATGTATTTATCAATACAAAATAATTATACACAGGACACACACTTATATTATATAAACACAAACTTTTATTCTGGATGGGATTAATCATGATTAATCGTTGCCCAGCACTTGTGATAATTGTAATCAATAATTTTTTTAAATCATAATTGTAATTAAATTTTCAAGGGAATGATCGACAATTATCACAATTATAATCTCAAGGGAATGATCGACAATTAAGATTTTTTTATCACAATTATAATCTCAAGGGAATAATCGACAGTTCTGATTCTTGTGGCACTCGGTTAGGTCTCGGCCTCCACCCCGACGGACCGTGGAGATTCTCCCGCCCTGACCGAGGACATCCTGGCGGCCCGGCTGAAGTTCAGCTCCTGCCTGAAGATCCTGAGCTCCGAGTTACGGACTCTCTCCACGGGCTACGAGCTGGACGGAGGGAAGCTGCGGCATCAGCTGTGCCACTGGCTGGAGCGCGAGGTGTCGGCCCTGCAGAGCGTCTGCGGGTACAACCCGCTCCTCCAGACCCCGCCCGAGGGCATCTCCTCGGACCCGAGCCGGCGGGAGGATCCGGGGCGGGAGGACCAGCGCCGGCGGAGGCTGTGGCTGAAGAGGAACCAGCCCTTGCTCCGCATCTTCCTCAGTTACTGCAGCCTCCACGGCTCTCACGGAGGAGGACTGGCCTCCGTCAGGATGGAGCTCATTCTGCTCCTGCAGGAGTCCCAGCAGGTAATGGGGTTTAAAGGGATAGTTCACAGTTCACACAAAAATTTAAATTAGCCCATGATTTACTCACCCTCAAGCCATCCTAGTGTATATGCAGGCTTGGGAGGGTTACTTTAAAAATGTATTCCGTTACAGTTACAAATTACTTCATAAAAAAAGTATTCAGTAACATAATCCAAGTACCACAATATGAAAGTAATGTAACTGATTACTTTTAGATTACTTCAAGGACAGATATTATTTTAAAAAACAACAACTTTTATTTATTAAGAATTTCACAGCCCTGAATAAATATTTATGGACTATATAAAGGACTATACAGACATCTAGTGGCTACAGTATGGTATTACAGATTATTTTGTTTTATTTTTAACTTGACATACACGGAAAAAATTTTATGGAAATGTTTCTCCAACAGGAAAATAGATATACATATACATACTACTAATAACACTATATTAAGCGTTGCTTTAATGACTCACGACACGACTCGTGTGCCACCCGCTGGTGCATGCGCAAAATAACAGCTCTCTACAACAATCTCCTCAGACACGGATTGAATCACAATTTTCGTTGCTGGAAGGCACAGTTTGCGCTGTACAACCATGTTGTTGGCATTTTCTTCTTTAAAAACAAAATAGCAGCGGAATTTCCAACAGGGTATCCGCGGGGTCTTGAAAAGTATTAAAAGGTGATAAATCAATTTTGGGAAAATTAAGACCCTTAAAAAGTATTAAAAAGTCTTATCACGGCTTTATAAAGTCTTAAATTT
The DNA here is from genome assembly GCA_031834385.1 of Semotilus atromaculatus. Taxonomy (NCBI): domain Eukaryota; kingdom Metazoa; phylum Chordata; class Actinopteri; order Cypriniformes; family Leuciscidae; genus Semotilus; species Semotilus atromaculatus. The sequence continues at coordinate 37,695,104 of JAULUF010000042.1, read as the reverse complement.
TGAACTTATTTTTTCTGAATTAGCTGTCCAACAGTTTGAGTCCCAAAAACATCGTAAAAGTGTGTGAATTTAGTCATTTTTATATATATAAAAAACGAACAGGTACATAAAAAACTAGGCTATTGTGGGTGCGTTCGTAAATTGCCTCTGAGAGCACCAGAGCGGGTGGGCGGGCGGAAGTTCAAAAGCACAATGCAGGGAACTACACTGCGACCTTTTGAAATGCCATTGCGACCATAATTTTTAATGGGTCGCAAATGTATCACTGATTATTTTTGTACCTACCTTATGTTTTAGGCTATGAAGTGCGCGCGCCCTCACACAAACACTGTTCCCACAATAACTGCTTCCCCAGCTCAAGCTGTGAATGTAGATCACGTGCCCACTACGAAGTACGCACGTCTACACATAAGCACTTCTTCAACGGTTTCAACACGGCGCGTCTTCTCATGATGTTACTATAGTTATTATCACTGGCCGGCTACTCACCCGGAGACTTGTTCCGCGGTACCGGGTGCATCTATCGAATGGCTTAATGACATCGCAAATATGTTGCTGGTTAAACAACGGTAACATTATACAGATTGAGCACCAAGACGGCCCTGTATCTCATGGCAAAGTTTTTTTTACCATTGCGTCAATTGATGTTGATTAACATGTGCGATCGCGAGGGAGAGAGAGACAGCGCTCGTGTTGTTTGAAGACGGTGAGAGCGCGCGCGCGGCCGGGGCTCTCTCTCTCTGCTCGCGCAGCAGACATTCTACATCACTCATCTACACATCACTATACTCATCTATACATCACTCACCGATCAAATAACGCTTTGGCGGGACAAAAAATCGATTTAGAGGCCGGCAAAAAAAATGTCAATGCAGGAAAACCCCTGCATAACCGACTGTGTTTATGGGGATATTCACCGAGACGGGCATTCCGACTTAAATTAGAATCACCATCGTGTCCGTCAAGCTCAGAGAGAGAGAGAGCTCTGTCTGCCCGGCTCTGTGTGCGTACATTTGCGCTTGATGTTTAAATTGACAGGGCTTAAAAACATATAACATTTACATTTTTACCTGTTTACAGATAACTACTTTGAATGGAGCTAAATAAATATAATAATATATATCATAAACATTGTAATGGTGTTTTTATTATGTGACTAACAACTATAGATAATAAAGTACAGAAACAACATTTTGCTTTTGGGACGGTTGACATTCACTTTAGGACGGTTCAAATTGTTTTTCAGGACGGTTCCAGGACGGAGGTGAAAAAAGTTAGTCTGGAGCCCTGCATCACTGTATCGAATCGAACAGAACCGTGAATTTTACACCCCTAACAATTTTAAAGAAAACAAGAAGGCATCTGGTTTAAAAGATGGGAAGTAAAATAAAAAGCACATCTGTATGCAATACAGTTTCATTATTGTTCATTATTATCCAGAGCGGCTTACTATAAATAATTTGTGCGACCAAATCATGTTTTGCGCCAGTAACTGAAAAAGTTAGTAGCCCAAGTGCCACCAGTGGAAAAGGTTAGTGTAGTTCCCTACAATGTTTGCTCTGGCGTTCCCAGTGCGTATTACAACGCACCGAAATGTTTTAAAGAGAGGGTTGGTGAACGCATGAACAGAATGGGGAAGTTTTTTAATAAACTTTGCTTTGATTTACTATCCCAGCCTATTTTATTTTTTTGTATCAGAGTGGTCTATAGTCTTTATCACAAACTAAAACTGTTAAGTTAAAAGTATCACTGATGTAAATGGTTACAGCTTGAAGTGGCGGTGAGGTATTAAAAAATACTGAGAAGGTCTTGAAAAGGTATTAAAATTAACTTCAAGATTCCTGCATATACCCTGTCCAAGAAATGAAAGCATTTTTACCGTGGCAGCATCGTTTCTAGCAGCAGTGACTCGATCCGTGTCTGAGGAGATTGTAGTAAAGAGCTGTTATTTTGCGCGTGCACCAGCGGGTGGCACACGAGTCGTGTCGCGGGTCATAAATCAAGCAACGCTTAATATAGTGTTATTATGGCGAAATGCAGATTTATTTAGTTTTAAATGAAACCATTGTAATCCTGAAAGTATTCCCCCTTTTTTCAAAAAGTAACTATAATCTGATTACTACGTGTTTTGACGTAACTGTAACGGATTACAGTTACTGGATTTTTGTATCCTGATTACATAACGCCGTTACATGTATTCCGTTACTCCCCAACCCTAGTGTATATGACATTCTTCTTTTAGACGAACACAATCTGAGTTATATTAAGAAATGTCCTGGCTCTTCCAAGCTTTATAATGGCAGTGAATGGCTGTTTCTGTTCTGAAGTCCATAAAAGTGCATCTATCCATCAGAAAAGTGCATCTATCCATCATAAAAGTGCAGATTGAGATTGGAATGAGATTGGAGTAAAAACATGTAGTGTTTGTACAAGTAATGTTTTGCTTTCAAATGCACAGCGGGAGTGACCCAAACTTACAATGCTTTACATTATTGTTACCACATTAAAGTCACATTAGAGATAATGAGCACGCGCTTGAGGAACTGTACATCTCGTTGCTTTCATACGGATTACTTAAACAGAGATATTTTTATATGATTTATATAATTTAAAAAAAGACACTTCAAGCTTTCTAAAAACATCTCTCTCACGTACATCTGTCAAGTGTTCGCTGAGTTACGGTTCATTTTCTGTCGCGTTTCAGACCTTCACGCCGAGGGAGACGGCAGAACACGCATCATGTTCATTTTCTTTATTTTACGAAAAAGCAGAACATTTAGTTTTTATTATGAGTGTACACAAATAAAAGTGGACATGTTAACCGTTTTGAATGATGTATAAAACTTGCCTGTGCAACAAAAATAGACAGTTATTTGAATGCAGGGGTTAAGCGTGACCTGGGTTGAAACTGTACGAAAACTAAAACCAAATCTTATCTGTGTGATTTGTGTTTGTCTCGTCAGGACGACGGTCTGCAGATCTCTGTTCCCGCTCCGCAGCACGTCTCTGTTCCTCTACTTCTTGCATGGACCGCCAACTCCAAAACTGTGGTGGCCAATCCCATAGTGCACCTCACCAATCTGACCCATGACCTCCTGCACACCATCAACGCTCTCGACACGCCTCCGCAACCGGACGTCGTCAACAACGAGGTACAGCGCAGATCAGTGTCCGTCTCGTTTCCAGCACAAACATGTAAACATTCTTAAATCAAGATACATTTACTGGAGAAGAAAGTGTTTGTGAAAGTGTTTGTCGTGACGTTTGCATGACGTGTTGTTACTGTGATGATCCTCTAACTCGTCTTCTTCTGCTGCAGATCTTCGTGATGCACACGCTGGCAGCTTCTCTGTCGGCCTGCATTTATCAGTGTCTCTGCGACGGACACAGTTACAGGTGTGTGTTTCTGACCTACTTCTGGCTTCTTCTACACTGATTTCATTCCATGTTACAGAATGTTTCTCTGTGCAACATTTGCTCGTCTTGTAATCGTTTAGTCTCATAACGAGTGAATAACCTCTGAGCGTGACGCTCATGTGACGTGCGCTCGCACCGGCCCGACATGTGACATTTGTAGAGGAAGCAGATTCTGGTCAAATGAATGTGGCGTTTGTGTGTGTCCGTTTGCACATTTATACTCCGTCACCGCAGATTAAATCTGTGTTTATCAGCGATGAGTAAAGGCGTAGCTGGGCTTCTGTCTTCATTAACTCGCCTCATGTCGTCTCAAACCCACATGGCTTTCTTTCTCAGCCCTGTTCTCCAGGCAGTGAATGAATACAGACCGGGGAGAGCGAATGGGATTTAAGCGATTCAATTAAATTCACATTTATTTGTACAGCGCTTTTCACAATACACATCGTTTCAAAGCAGATTTACAGCTTTAGCAGGTTTCTTTTGTTTTGGAATGAATTGAAAGTTCCCCCTATATATTTTCAAAATGCATATTAAAGATCTCATTGGGAACAATTCATCCCTGCATGTTTTAGTTTTCAACAATGTTTTGACCTTTTAATGTTTAATCAGAATGTATAGAAGCCCATTTCATGCTTTGGTAAATCATTATTATGACATAAAATTACTAAATTATGACAAATTCAAAATAATTATATAAATTATATTAAAAAAATTATATTCACTATGGTCTTCCACTCATATAGCAGTTTATCCTACTATAGTTTACGTCTGAGTTTTTTCTTTAGCATAGAATAACTGCTTGAAAGTGCTTGAATTTCACTTTTAACCCTGTGGTGCTCTTCTGTGGAAAAAATTACGTGTCTTTTTTAGAATTTTTTACTGCATTGGAATGGTATGAAACTTTGTAAAGGTTTTGGCACTTGTAATGTAAACCCCCCAAAAAATCATGGTCATGATCTGAACAGGTTAAATGGTCCTGATAACAATATTCCCACTTGTGCCGCTCGCGTCAGAAACGAGCGCATTGTAAACGAATGAGAGTTTCCTCTAGTGGAAGCGTTCGGTACTGATTTTAGAGTAAAACGTGATCTTGGAAATATATATTTCATATAAAAATTGAAAATAGTATTTTTGTGCATTTTTCATAACAATACATGTAAAATTCTGTTACTTTTACTTTTTTAAGTTCACTTTTTTAAGCTTTTTCCACTTAATAATCTGCCAAGTGTCTTTAAAAAGAGATCAAACTTCTGTCGCTCTAAAGCATTCAAGATTTACCACAGTTGGTTGGTTAAGTTGGTCTGTGCTCAAAAAAGTGAATAAATCGATTATAAATACAGCGTAAATATAAATCAGTATAAAACGAAATCTCCTAAAAATACTAAATAGTAAATTAAAAATATGATCAAAACTAAAATATAGTACATTCATTGAATAAAAATAAAAAATGGTGTCATTTTTGAGCGACACGCGGAGAGCACCAGTGCCTGTACGATCATGTGTGATTGTCTGATATCTGTTCTTCATCAGCCATGTAAACCCGTTCACGGGCATCACGTACCAGAGCGTCCTGATTACCCATCAGCCCCCGGTGAGGAGCGTCAGCATGGAGGAGCCCGTCCTGCCCAACACTCCTCCTGCGCAGTGGCCCGGTAAAGCTCTCTGTGACCCCTGACCCCGGACTGATCTGTGTGTGTGTGTGTGTGTGTGCGTGCGCGTCTGACCGTCATCTCGAGACTCTAGACTGATCTCTCTCTCTGGTTGTGTGTGTGTGTGTGTGTGTGTGTGTGTGTGTGTGCGCGTGTGTGTGAGCGTCTGACCGTCATCTCAAGACTCTAGACTGATCTCTCTCTGTGTGTGTGTGTGTGTGTGTGTGTGTGTGTGTGTGTGTGCGTCTGACCGTCATCTCGAGACTCTAGACTGATCTCTCTCTCTGTTTGTGTGTGTGTGTGTGTGTGTGTGTGTGTGTGTGTGTGTGTGTGTGTGCGCGTGTGTGTGAGCGTCTGACCGTCATCTCAAGACTCTAGACTGATCTCTCTCTGTGTGTGTGTGTGTGTGTGTGTGTGTGCGCGTCTGACCGTCATCTCGAGACTCTAGACTGATCTCTCTGTGTGTGTGTGTGTGTGTGTGTGTGTGCGCGTCTGACCGTCATCTCGAGACTCTAGACTGATCTCTCTCTGTGTGTGTGTGTGTGTGTGTGTGTGTGTGTGTGCGCGTCTGACCGTCATCTCGAGACTCTAGACTGATCTCTCTCTGTGTGTGTGTGTGTGTGTATGTTCAGGTGTGAGTGTCCTGATGCGGCTGCTGGAAGCCTCCTCTGATGAGAACCAGCCCGGTCTCTCAGTGCTTCTGTGTGAGATCCTGAGCGCCGTGTTCCTCAGCCTGTTCGTCCACGGCTTGGCCACACACTCCACACACGAGCTGCTCCGCATCGTCGCGCACCCGCTCAACGCTAAGCTCTGGGTCGCCGTGTTCGGCGGCGGCGCTCGAGTTCCCGTGCCGGAGAAGCCCACGTCACCCACAGGTGCTGCTCTCCTTCGTGTTTGTGTTTTAAAGGGATAGTTCACCCAAAAATGAAAATTAGCCCATGATTTACTCTCCCTCAAGCCATCCTAGTGTATATGACATTCTTCTTTCAGACGAATACAATCAGAGTTATATTAAGAAATGTCCTGGCTCTTCCAAGCTTTATAATGGCTTTGAATGGCTGTTTCTGTTCTGAAGTCCATAAAAGTGCATCTATTCATCATAAAAGTGCATCTATCTGTCATATACACCTAAGATGATTTGAGGGTGAGTAAATCATGGGCTAATTAAAATTTTTGGGTGAACTTTCCCTTTAAAGTGCCCCTATTATGCTTTCTGTGATATGACCTGTTATATAGTGTGTAATAAAGCTATTTCAAAGTTTCAAAGATGAAAGTACAGATAAATCGAGTGATTCTGAACTGAAACGAGTTGTCAGTAATTCAGTCTCTCGTCCTGTGGAACCTGTGTAGGTTTGTAATGAATTAGCATAATGCCTGCCTCTGGTGTTGATTGGCTGAGCAGCGTCTCTTAGCTCCGCCCCCAAACACTAGTGTATCTGAGACTGAAGAGTTTAGCTCGTGTTAGTGTTGAGAAGACGCTGTTTTCTGAGATTGATACGGTAAAACCCACTCCATCGTTACTGTTCGTATCACTGTGATCAAGAGCTGAGATTCAGATATGATAATGAGCATTTGCTTTCTGACCAATCACAGCAGAGCTGCGCGCAGAGAGGCGGGGCTTAGAGACTGAATCCTCGATCGAAGCGTTTCAGATGCTGAGAGGAAGAGCTGATGCTGCAGTGCAGATCATGAGGACAGTCATGTGTTTTTGATCTTAGATGCGTGTGAACCTGTTGTAGGAGACTCTAAAACAAAACAAGGAACCTTTAAAATTGCATAATAGGGGTACTTTGAAAATAGCAGTTCATGTTTTTTAATTGTTTTATGTGCAGTCTGATCACTTAATGTGTCGTTTGTTGAGTATGTCTTATTGATTCCTGAAGGAAAGAATCTACTATTAACAGTATTTTATTAATTATAGTTTTTTATCAATTCAAAAACCCCAAATGGCGATGATCACGTCAGGATTTTCAGTGTTGAGCTCCAGTGATGAGCTGTGTGTGTGTTGCTCACTAAAGCTGCTGACGCTCGTGATCCAGTGGAAGATGCGGAGCGTAAGCAGAGGCGTTTCAGGATTCGCTCCTCCCGCAGTAACTCCAGAGAGAATCCCGAGATTCCCGACGGCCCCGTGAGTCCCAGACGCGAGACGGAGCCGCAAACACACGTGTTTAAAGAGCGCTTCATCCCTCCTGAGCTCAGCATCTGGGACTATTTCATCGCTAAGGTATGTGCTTTAATCTTTGGCTTCCAGTAATTTGATATCTTGCAGATGTTTTCATTAGGGATTGGCATTTTTGAAAATATTATTTTCGAATATTTAGGCTCATATAAAAATCGAATATTCGAATATTTGTTTATTTAAATGACGTTTAACGAGAAAGACGTTCTTTTTTAATATTTTTTTTACTTTTTTTTTGTCACCATTTCTGAATAAGCTTACTATTAGGCAATAAACACCACAAGCTCATGTTATATCTTAAGGTTTTCTTTTAGTTAGAAACATTCCTGCAGTCGGGAATATGGACTTGGATTTCTCATTGTATATTATGATATTATGATAACGCAGTTTCATTAATTCATTTGATCAAAAGTAATTCTATTTAGTAAGACCATTTTCATCTAAGTAATTCAAACTTTGTGAGGATGACGACAACATTATGTGATCAAATACAATCTACTTGTTAACACGCGCCACAGCGCCACCCAGTGCATTTAATTATAACTGTGAGTTAGTGCTTGGGATTATCATGGATTTACAGCCAGCAAAGCAACGTAGTAAAATTTGAATAGTATTTTAGTTTTAATGTAAGTGTGTGTGTGTGTGAAGCCGTACCTGCCTCCGTCCGCCAGCCGAGAGGATTACGACTCTGAGGAAAGCCAAGGTAGCGAGGATGAGGATGAGGAGGATGAGTATGAGGACGAAGGAGATTCTTTTGATGCAAACTCTCCACTGGCAGAACATTCCAACAGTAACTCGTACAGGTGAGAGAGAGCCATGTGATGATGTGATAATGTAATGGTGTGATGATGTGATAATGTAATGGTGTGATGATGTAATGGTGTGATGATGTAATGGTGTGATGATGTGATGGTGTGATGATGTAATGGTGTGATGATGTAATGGTGTGATGATGTAATGGTGTGATGTAATGCTGTGATGATGTAATGGTGTGATGGTGTGATGTAATGCTGTGATGATGTAATGGTGTGATGGTATGATGATGTGATGATGATGTAATGGTGTGATGATGTGATGGTGGGATGATGTGATGATGATGTAATGGTGTGATGGTGTGATGGTGGGATGATGTGATGATGATGTAATGGTGTGATGATGTGATGGTGGGATGATGTGATGATGATGTGATGGTGGGATGATGATGTAATGGTGTGATGGTGCGATGATGTGATGGTGGGATGATGTGATGATGATGTAATGGTGTGATGATGTGATGGTGTGATGATGTGATGGTGGGATGATGTGATGATGATGTGATGGTGGGATGATGATGTAATGGTGTGATGGTGCGATGATGTGATGGTGGGATGATGTGATGATGATGTAATGGTGTGATGATGTGATGGTGTGATGATGTGATGGTGGGATGATGTGATGATGATGTGATGGTGGGATGATGTGATGATGATGTAATGGTGTGATGGTGCGATGATGTGATGGTGGGATGATGTGATGATGATGTAATGGTGTGATGATGTGATGGTGTGATGATGTGATGGTGGGATGATGTGATGATGATGTAATGGTGTGATGATGTGATGGTGTGATGATGATGTAATGGTGTAATGGTATGATGATGTGATGGTGTGATGATGTGATGGTGTGATGATGTGATGATGATGTTATGGTGTGATGATGTGATGGTGTGATGATGTAATGGTGTGATGGTATGATGATGTGATGATGTGATGTGATGATGGTGTGATGATGTAATGGTGTAATGGTATGATGATGTGATGGTGTGATGATGTGATGGTGTGATGATGTGATGATGTAATGGTGTGATGATGTGATGATGTGATGTGATGATGGTGTGATGATGTAATGGTGTGATGGTATGATGTGATGATGATGTGGTGATGTTCTTGTACAGCTGGTGTCTGATGCGCTTGGCTATGGTGCAGATGGTGCAGTTCAACCTCAAGACCTTCTACCCAACGACAGGTCACGACCTCTTAGGTAATGAGACCTTAACTGCAGCACACGTATGATGTTTAGAGTGATGAAGAAACATGCATGAATGAGAACGTGGGACGTGACGTGGATGATGCTAAAAACAGTTGTTAAAGGGATAGTTCACTCAAAAATGAAAATTAGCCCATGATTTATCCTCAAGCCATGCTTGTGTATATGACATTCTTCTTTCAGACGAATACAATCAGAGTTATATTAAAAAATGTGACGTCAGAAGTAGCGTGGTGTCAATATCAGCAGTGCGTCGCATTACTCGCATAAGTTGCGCTTTACACTTAAGTGGAATCCGTATGTTCGTTTGGCCGGAAGATAGTTATTTTACTTTATAAAGTTTTGAATATGGATATTTTTCTTACACAAACGCATCGCTTTGCCATTATAAAGCTTCGAAGAGCCAGGCCATTTTTTAATATAACTCAGATTGTATTCGTCTGAAAGAAGAATGTCATATACACCTTGGATGGCTTGAGGGAGAGTAAATCATAATAATGAATAATTTTCATTTTTGAGTGAACTATCCCTTTAAGCGCAATAAGCCATGATAATGCTTCCAAAAAGCTTCCAAATGATATACAATTTAGTGAAATATGATTTTGGTCATAGTATGATATGTGTGGAGTGTTATGTAATGTGTGTGTGTGTGTCTCTTTCTCTGTGTGTTTGTGTGTGTGTGTGTGTGTGTGTGTGTGTGCGTTTGTGTGTGTGTGCGTTTGTGTGCGTGTGTGCGCGTGTGTGCGCGCGTGTGTGTGTGTGCGTTTGTGTGTGTGTGTGTGTGCGCATGTGCGTGCGTGCGTGCGTGCGTGCGTGTGTGTGTGTGTGTGTCAGATCTGCCGGTGTGCTCTCCGCTATGTCACGCGGCTCTGAAGACACTACAGCGCTGGGAGACGCTGCTCCTCAAGAGGCTGGAGATCTTCGGAGGTCCTCCATCAAAGTTCATCTCCTCGCAGCTCCTGGACGAGAGCGTGTCGTCGGGACCGGCGCTCCTGCGGCACAAGGCCCTGTTCGAGCCCTCAAACACACCCTTCAGGTACGGGACGCAGCTCACGTGTGTGTTCACGCGTCTCAATGAAACCGCAGGCGATTTGGCTGCAATTATTTATATATTGGCCAAATATGCCCCACCGCAGAAGTCGATAACACACATCATTCCAGGAAATCCCTCTGAGCTTCACACTCTCTGTATCTGAATAAACAGAAGATTGAAACGTTTTGATTAAACATGAGTAATAAACACACGACTGCCTTATTCTGTGTAAGAAGCGCATCATCTCACAGAAGGAGGAGCTCGACTTCCTTTTTGAGTTTGGAGTAAAAATATGTTATTAAATGTTGTCTTTTGTTGCACAAGAGGTTCATAAATGCGTCTCATGTCTGGAAAGATGTTTGACGCGTGTTGCTTTTTCAAATGCTGGTTATAAGCGACTCGGACTCAGCACTTTCAGAGTGAGCAGCGTTTACTGAGCCGTGCTTCACTGACAAGCTGCACATTACTAATAATCACAGCCTTTGCCATTTCAATATCTCGATAAGCCACATCGGTTAAAGTGCGATTACATGTAAATTGCGATTAATTGTGCAGCGCTAGTTCACGTGTGTGTTGTTTGTGATGTGGTTCTGCGCTCAGGTCTCGCCGGCGCTCGGCTCTGCCCGTGAAACGACTCTGGCAGTATCTGGTCAAACAGGAGGAGGTTCAGGAAACGTTCATACGAAACATCTTCACGAAGAAACGAGATCTGAATGAGGTATTTGTGCTCGCCCTTTTTCCCAGAATGCCCCTAAATACCCCATTGACCGTCAGCTGCCTGATTTCACCCCTTCTGATTGTGTTCGTTACGATCACTCGAGTCTGTTTTTTCATTAATGCCTGTAATGTCATTAATATTTGTTAACTTGTGTTGTACATGTGGTGATTGTGTAATTAATCGTCTAATGGTGGATTGTGATGTGTGTGATTGACCTGCATGTTTCATCGTAACTCTTGAATCAGGAGACTGACAGTGTGCTGCTGGATTCCACACACAACCAGGTATCTAACAGATAATCATAATCCTCATCCAGTCATGTGATCTGTAATGAAGGCTCTTTAAGGGTGTTTTCACACCGATAGATCGTTGGTTTTGTTCCGAAACAGGGACTTAATTTGTTACGTTGCATTTTCTTCTTGGTTCGGTTCGCTTTCACAAGGCAACCTTTCAATGCACTGCAAAAATGCTTTTCTTACTTAGTATTTTTGTCTCATTTCCAGTCCAAATATCTAATATTTCTTAAATCAAGTTCTATTTACCAAAGTAGTAAAATGACATAAGAAATGATGTCCTGTTTTCCAGGGGAATTAATCACAATTAAGTGAGTTGTTTCTTAAAAAAAGCTAAATTATCTGCCAGTGCGGTAAGAAAAAGAATGCTAATTCAAACAGAAACAAGATAGTTTTTCTTACCGCATTGGCAGATAATTTAGCTTTTTTTAAGCAAAAACTCACTTAATTTTTATTTATTTCCCCAGAAAACAAGACTTAATATCTTATTTCATTTTACCACTTTAGTAAATGGATCTTGATTTAAGAAATGTTTGATATTTGGACTAGAAACAAGACAAAAATACTAAGTAAAAAAAGCATTTTGTACCAAAATGTGTTCACGCAAGTCACATGCGAGTACAACTGTCCTCTTATTGGTCAGCGTTTCCTCTGCGTCATCCATCAAGATGATTGACAAGTTCGCTCAGCTTATTTCGGCTTTATTTCGTGTCACACGCAAATACTATACGAATGTATCCGTCATTGCCGCAGTTAAATTATATACTGCATTCGTATTAATACTACAGCAAATTCACTTGCGCTCTGGATCTCCCAGCGGTGTAGAGGTTCTCAGTGTCCACACGCAAACACCAGACGGATGTTATAATGCAGCTGGAGAAGAGCCAAGGCTTCATCGGGACTGCGTTCTTGCACAGAGAAACAAATAAACATCATTTTAAGATGAAAATCGTTCAGGCGCTGGTTTTGGTGCAGATCCCACACAAGTGTTCACACATGCCTAAACGAGCCGAACACAGGGAGAGAACGCAACACACACGCGTGTGTGTGAAAGCACCCTACGACGCAGAGCTTCACTTCTGGCTGACGGTCACATGAGCTGAAAGACAAGTATCTGTGCTGTGATTGGTTTAGGCTGCTGTTGTGGGTGAAGATCTTGTCAGTAGTTACACAGTAATCTAATGTGATGAAACTTTCAGCAATAACATCAAATTATGATAGAAATAAACATCACTGCTGGGATACGTGACCTTCAACCCTCACGTCATGTTGCATAAAGTCCTTAAGACTGTTGGTGTGTCCCGATTCACACTATTGTGCACTAATGTATGCCATTTTGTAATAAAAATAGTGCGATTAGTGTGAAATTATGCACTTATTTAACCCCCCCCCCCCCCCAAAAAAAATTAAGTTTGGTGCGTTGAGCACTTGATAACCTTATAAAAAAAATCTCAAAATAACAAAATAACTCTCAAACACTAGATGGGAGAGTACATAGTGTATAGTGTGCCATTTGGGACACAACTTAAGTCTTACAAACTAGTTTGACCAGTTATTTCATTTTCATTATTAAAAATTCAATAATCTATATTCACATTCCAGACTCTTAATGGTGGAGAAATACCACCTATAATATTCGACAGGCAATTTTCAAGCCATTTAATTTCGCTTTATTGTTGAATTTTTAATAATGAAATTGTATGTGAAATGTTTTCAATAATTGAAAATATACAATCATGTTGAATTTCGGCCCCTAAGACGGAAAGGCTTTTTCCAATGAGTCAATTCAGCGTGCTTGTTAGTTTTTGTTGTAGTCAAGGGTTAATCAGTCTTGCTTTTTTTAGATTCAAACTAGACCAATCTTATGTTTTTATGTGACTGACTTATGACCAGTGTTTGACTAAATTGTAAGACTAGTCTAACCCACACTAGTCTAACCCACTAGTCTAAGACTTTGTCGACCCACAATTTACTGCAAACTCGCATTGAGATGTGAAAGGCATGGCATGAGAACATCGAGTCCTGACCTATATTGGTTGTCCTTGTTAATGTGAGTGAAACAGCCCATATTCTGCAGCTCGCAGATGTAATGTTCTTGCATTTAAAGCATGATCACTGAACATTAGTGAATGAATTGGATTGTTCCACAGATTATTTGAACATTTATTCTACTCTAGCTCATGACAGAAAGGCCTTTTAAAGATGTCACTGCCCCGTCTGACTAGTGTTAGTGATGTCATTAGTGATGTCACTGCCCCGTCTGACGAGTGTTAGTGATGTCATTAGTGATGTCACTGCCCCGTCTGACTAGTGTTAGTGATGTCATTAGTGATGTCACTGCCCCGTCTGACGAGTGTTAGTGATGTCATTAGTGATGTCACTGTTCCGTCTGACGAGTGTTAGTGATGTCACTGTCCCGTCTGACGAGTGTTAGTGATGTCATTAGTGATGTCACTGTCCCGTCTGACGAGTGTCGGTGATGTCACTGTCCCGTCTGACGATTGTCTGTGATGTCACTGTCCCGTCTGACGAGTGTCGGTGATGTCATTAGTGATGTCACTGCCCCGTCTGATGAGTGTTAGTGATGTCACTGCCCCGTCTGACGAGTGTCAGTGATGTCATTAGTGATGTCACTGTCCTGTCTGACGAGTGTTAGTGATGTCATTAGTGATGTCACTGTCCCGTCTGACGAGTGTCGGTGATGTCATTAGTGATGTCACTGTTCCGTCTGACGAGTGTTAGTGATGTCACTGTCCCGTCTGACGAGTGTTAGTGATATCATTAGTGATGTCACTGTCCCGTCTGGCGAGTGTCGGTGATGTCATTAGTGATGTCACTGTCCCGTCTGACGAGTGTCAGTGATGTCATTAGTGATGTCACTGTCCCGTCTGACGAGTGTTAGTGATGTCACTTCCCCGTCTCACGAGTGTAAGTGATGTCTTTAGTGATGTCACTGTCCCGTCTGACGAGTGTTAGTGATGTCATTAGTGATGTCACTGTCCCGTCTGACGAGTGTTAGTGATGTCATTAGTGATGTCACTGTCCCGTCTGACGAGTGTCAGTGATGTCATTAGTGTCTAATGATGTCATTAGTGATGTCACTGCCCCGTCTGGCGAGTGTTGGTGATGTCATTAGTGATGTCAGTGTCCCGTCTGATGACTGTTAGTGATGTCACTGTCCTGTCTGACGAGTGTTAGTGATGTCATTAGTGATGTCACTGTCCCGTCTGACGAGTGTAAGTGATGTCACTGTCCCGTCTGACAAGTGTTAGTGATGTCATTAGTGATGTCACTGTCCCGTCTGGCGAGTGTTGGTGATGTCATTAGTGATGTCACTGCCCCGTCTGGCGAGTGTTGGTGATGTCATTAGTGATGTCACTGTCCCGTCTGACGACTGTTAGTGATGTCACTGTCTGGCTTTTCCCGCAGATCGAGGCTGATCTGGGATATCCAGGAGGAAAAGCTCGCATCATCCACAAGGAGTCTGACATCATCACGGCGTTCGCCATCAATAAGGTGCAGTTGCGGGACGTTCTGCTGTTGGGTTTGACCTCTGTGACCTCTGAAGTATAAAGAGACTAAAACTGGGAGTTGTGAAAAATGATACACCAGTGTTTTGCCAGATGAGAAGTTTATATATTTATCATCTTTTAATGTTTTATTCCTTTCTGTGTAAAGCACTTTGAATTGCCATAGTGTGTGAACGTACTATATAAACAACCTAGGCTTGGCTTTGTCTTCCAGGCCAACCGCAACTGTTTAGTGATCGCCTCCACACACGACATCCAGGAGCTCGACGTGTCCTCCATCCTCGCCACACAGGTGCTCACGTGGATCGACGACGAGGCGGAGGCCGAGGTCAAAGGGTGATTCAGCTCAATTCAGTTCACATGTCTTTATACAGCGCTTTTCACAATACACATCAATTCAAAGCAGCTTTACAGAAAGTGCATGAGTCCACATTATAATTTACAGTGATCTGTTATCAGAGTTTCAGAAATGTACATTTACAAATCACAGTTAGATAAAAATGTATTAATTTAAACAATGCAATAACTTAATGCAGAAACAATGATCTCATTGAAGTAATGAATACTTTGAAGAGTCCAGGGCCAGAACCGGAAATATTTTGCGGGAAAAATTATCACTAATTCACAATCTGTTTCCATTAAAAATATAAAGCAATTAAAAATACTGTTTGGTCAGTGGAAAAGATTGAGAATAACTTTCAATGAAATGTATTTTATACTATTTGATTTATTTATTAAAAAACAAGGCAGGATCGGCTACTAAATGATTTTTAGCAATGTAATGTGACACACATCCGTATATCATATTCTCCTAATGTTTTGTTCCGTTAAACATGGAATCACGTGGATGGATATGCATATGTAAATGATATGCAGATGAGGATATGGTGAAACGAGGCGTTGTAAGCTCCAGATATGGGTATTTGGGGGAGGAGACGCATGTGAACACAATCTTCCTCTGACTGGGATTATAAAGGGGATTCTGCACAGATTCTGGCGTACACGCTTTCATAAGTCTGAATATGTTTTGGCATACGTACACTTCTAGTGCGGATCCTACACACCGTTTTATAAATGAGAGCCCTGATGAGGTGTGGGTACAGGTGTGAGTTCAGCTTGTGTTGTGTGCAGGACGGATGATTTCCTGGTGGTTCACGCGCGGGACGACTTCAGCGCGCACGCTAGCACACCTTACACACACAGCAGCCCCGGGACGCCCATCAACATGCCCTGGCTGGGCGGCCTGCAGACCGGCAGAGGAGCCGCCGTGGTGAGCAGTGATCATTTTCGGTGACGAATAATTTCCGTCATTATTTTTGTCAACGACATTTTTTCACATACAAAAACGAGACGATAACCAAAAAAAACTGTTTTGAATGACAAAAACTATGATGGAAATCTATTGACATTTTTGTCAGTGAGTAAAAACTGATGGAAATCTATTGACATTTTCGTCAACGAATAAAAACTGAAGAAAATCTATTGACATTTTTGTCAACGGATAAAAACTGAAGAAAATCTATTGACATTTTCGTCAACGAATAAAAACTGAAGAAAATCTATTGACATTTTCGTCAACGAATAAAAACTGAAGAAAATCTATTGACATTTTCGTCAACAAATAAAAACTGAAGAAAATCTATTCAACGAATAAAAACTGAAGAAAATCTATTGACTTTTTTGTCAACGAATAAAAACTTCCCAAAATCTATTGACATTTTCGTCAACGAATAAAAACTATGACGAAAATCTATTGACATTTTTGTAGACTATTTTTATTTAGTCTGTATTTTCTAGACTAAAACTAAAACAATTCAAATGACTTAAATATGACTAAAACTAAATAGCATTTTAGTAAAAAGACTGACTACAACGAAACGAAAATGAACACTGGTGGAGAGTAACGCCACTGCCCGACCCGCTTTAAACCCGTGCATCTCATGCTCTTTTCTTTGTTTACGCAGCTCATCAAGCGAAACATTACCAACGTGAGGCGGATGACATCACACCCCACACTCCCGTACTGTAAGTAACCGGGGGGATCTGCTCCAGTTCTCACATTATTCTGTATGAATGGAAGTGAATTAATGACAAATGTCTCTGAAACAAAAAACATGTTGAATTGCACTAATTGGATAGAAATGCATTCCATTTTTGGGGGCTGAAATCCAACTATTAACGTATGTTTAATATTTGAATATTTCAATTGAGAGCATTTACCACACAATTTCATTTTTAGAAATTCAGTGATCTATATTCTCATTTCCAAAATATTCAGACTTGTTCCGAGAGGTTCCATGGTTCTAAATGCCATAACTTCTGAGATATTAACATATAATTTTGCTCAGATACAAACTTGATTTTATGACCTTTCATAGATTCATTCTAATAGTCACCATGTCAAGCATGAATAGTAACATTAATGATGGGGGAAATGCATGACATTTTCTGGAATGTTGTAATGTAATTCTCCTAACATGCTCCATATCCATTTTTTTCAACCTTTGAAAGGTTTTCTATTCATTAAATGAGATAAAAGAAATATAAAAGCCTTTGGAATAATTAAACTGTCTTCAGGGTGTAAGCTCTGTTAATGCACTGCATTGAATTTCAATTAGTGCAAGTCTAGTCTACATGCTTTATTGTTTGAAAGACATTTGTGACCCTGGATCACAACACCAGTCACGAGTTGGTATATCTATATACACACACACACACGGTATATCTGTGACAATAGCCAACAATACACTGTATGGGTCACAATTATTAGTTTTCTTTTATGCCAAAAATCATTAGGATATTAAGTAAAGATCATGTTCCATGAAGATATTTTGTAAATATCCTACCGTAAATATATAAAACATGTATTTTTGTGAGTGAATGCAGCACAATCACGAACATTAATGCACAACTTTAAAGGAGATTTTCTCAATGTTTAGATTTTTTTGCACCCTCAGATTCCAGATTTTAAATAGTTGTATCTCTGCCAAATATTGTAACATAACATAACATAACATAAAACACACATCAATGGAAAGCTTATTTATTCAGCTTTCATATTATGAATACATTTAAATGACCCATGTGCCTTTTTTTAACATGTTTTGTGGTCCAGGGTCACATTTGTAGTTTGTTTACTTTACTCCCATATGTGTCAGCATGTGCTCAACGTGTGTGTGTGTGTGTGTGTAGACCTGACGGGGGCTCAGGACGGTAGCGTGCGCATGTTCGAGTGGGGTCACTCACAGCAGATCACCTGCTTCAGGAGTCCCGGGAACACCAGGGTCACCAGAATACGCTTCAACTACCAGGGCAATAAGGTGCGTCGCCCGAAACACAGCGCAGACACGAGCCAGAGCGCGGCGTGTGTTAACCAGCTCTTCTGTGTGTGTGTGTTTCAGTTTGGGATCGTGGATGCGGATGGAGCGCTCAGCCTCTGGCAGACCAGCACTTCAGGACACACACACAAACCCTATCTGGTACATCATACCGTATCACTTACTGTTCAGTGCAATAACCTGCGGATTCATAATACTGTACATATGTCTCTGTGTCTTAATACAGTCAAACCAAAACTTCAGACACCTTCAACATTTCTCACATTATCAGTTTATTCACTATAGTTTAGAAAACGGTGATATTGTAAAAAGTGTATATTTCAGTGGTTTAGTCCATCCTTCTGTTAGACTCACACATGAATGATGTTGAATATCTGTCAGCTGTTAAATTTAACTACACAATTAGATAATACCAGTTTAGCTCAACCAGTGACCAACCAATGCTTCATGTTGTTCAGTCTGTGTGTAAAAAGAGCATTAGCAATTACAGAAAAAACACTGAATGATCAGCTCAAAGTGTCCGAATCATCATATTTTTACTGGTAGTCCCTGTATGAAGAATATTTGGGTATAATATGTCACAGTTTACTTTATTCTGCTCTCCTCACTTACAGAAATGAACTATAGAGTCCTGCACACACTAGTGAACACATATCAATAATTATATCCGGTGTCTTGTTGTATTTATATGTGTGTGTAATGAGGGAAATGCAGCTCTTTCTGATTCTGATGCTCAGTGTTTTCCTCATATTCTCCTCCAGACACTTCAGTGTCACAACAAGACGGCGAATGACTTTGTGTTTGTGGGCTCGTCGTCTCTCATCGCCACCGCAGGCCTGTCGACAGACAACAGGTACAGATCTGAGGAGCAGCGTGAGCGTCACGAGTCCACGAGAACATGAGGATGATGGCTTGAGAAAGCTCTGTCTATTAGTCTACCTCTCCGTCCCTCTCTTAAAATGCTAGGTTTTAAAACTACTTTAAACTTAAAAATTATTTCAAACTTAAAGTCCCCCTGTGGTGAAAATCCAGCTTTTAATGTTGTTCATGTGTCTATGTGGTGTTTTTAATACGCTTTAAGACACACCATGTGTAAGTTCATAAGTCGACAGCATTGTTGAGTATTTCCTCCTTAAAACTGCAGTGAACCAAAGACAGTCTCAAAAACACGGTGTGAAATCGCTGGTGTTTCTGACGTCACAAACGACCTTGACCAATCAGATCAACGTGTGATCGTCAACCAGTGGATCTCTGAGTGAGGGAGTGAGTGGAGGCAGGGCTCATTTGCAAAATTCATTGAACCGCGCATTTTGGTGATCAAATATGAGTTTTAAGGGATAAAATCATTCACTACAGGGACTTTCTCAAGCCAACAGAGTTTTGTATTGACAAACTGACATCAGAGAATGTGTTATATTATTGAAATATTAACTGTAGATCTCAGGAGGTATTTGCACAAATATTTTAGCTGATTTAAATCATCAGAACTAGATGTTCCCGTCCCAGAACTGCTGATTTCTTCCCGTTACAGGAACGTGTGTCTGTGGGATACGCTGGTCATGCCGGCGCTCAGTCTGGTTCACGGTAAGTCAGCGTCACACTCACACGTTCAGACACGATTCTTCTTAGAGCTGCGCAATTAATCGCAATGGAACCGCATGTGATTTGGCAAAGGCTGCGATTATTTATAATATATATCTATAACATATCCATCTGAACACTGGAGGGCGTCTCACACACACACACACACACACACACGTCAAATATGCCCTACCGCAGAAGTCGATAACACACATCATTCCAGGAAATCCCTCTGAGCTTCACACTCTCTGTCTCTGAATAAACAGAAGATTGAAACGCTTTGATTAAACATGAGTAATAAACACACGACTGCCTTATTCTGTGTAAGAAGCGCATCATCT
>JAULUF010000042.1:37665000-37667500 GCA_031834385.1 Semotilus atromaculatus | reverse complement strand
ACGTCAACAACACGTCAGCATCAACACGTCAACGTCAACACGTCAACGTCAACACGTCAACGTCAACATCAACACGTCAACAACACGTCAACATCAACACGTCAACGTCAACACGTCAACGTCAACACGTCAACATCAACACGTCAGCATCAACACGTCAACATCAACACGTCAACACGTCATCAACACGTAAACATCAACACGTCAGCATCAACACGTCAACGTCAACACGTCATCATCAACACGTCAACATCAACACGTCAACAACACGTCAACGTCAACACGTCATCAACACGTCAACAACACGTCAGCATCAACACGTCAACGTCAACACGTCAACGTCAACACGTCAGCATCAACACGTCAACGTGTCAACATCAACACGTCAACACGTCATCAACACGTCATCAACACGTCAACACGTCATCAACACGTCATCAACACGTCAACATCAACACGTCATCAACACGTCAACGTCAACACGTCAGCATCAACACGTCAACATGTCATCAACACGTCAACACGTCATCAACACGTCAACATCAACACGTCAACAACACGTCAGCATCAACACGTCAACGTCAACACGTCAGCATCAACACGTCAACACGTCAACATCAACACAACGTCAACACGTCAGCATCAACACGTCAACACGTCATCAACACGTCAACATCAACACGTCAACGTCAACACATCAACGTCAACACATCAACACGTCAGCATCAACACGTCAACATCAACACGTCAACATCAACACGTCAACGTCAACACGTCAACGTCAACACGTCAACAACACGTCAGCATCAACACGTCAACGTCAACACGTCAGCATCAACACGTCAACATCAACACGTCAACATCAACACGTCAACAACACGTCAACGTCAACACGTCATCAACACGTCAACACGTCAACAACACGTCAGCATCAACACGTCAACGTCAACACGTCATCAACACGTCAACATCAACACGTCAGCATCAACACGTCAACGTCAACACGTCATCAACACGTCAACATCAACACGTCAGCATCAACACGTCAGCGTCAACACGACAGCATCAACACGTCATCAACACGTCAACATCAACACGTCAACGTCAACACATCAATACGTAAACATCAACACGTCAGCGTCAACACGTCAACATCAACACGTCAACATCAACACTAACAAATCAACATCAACACTGTTGTCCACTGAGGCGGTACAGGGCCGCCTGGACACAAGCAGAAGCAGCACAGCGTTCACACACGCCAGCACTGCGGTTTGGGTTCGCTAGACTTTGTGTTTCTGAACGTCACTTTTGATCAATTTAACCCTCATCTTTCCCTCACAGGGTCAAAATGACCCGAAGCCCTAAAATTATATTTTATTTTGATAATATTTTTTTAATGCATATTTCTTTTGATATTTTTTTCATAAATAGTAATTTAAGCACATTCCTCACATTCTTTCAACTTAAAAATTCAAAATAGCTCTTTAAACTCAAACCCTTTTAATACAGCTCTAAATATCTTACATTGTGTGTTAAATAAATAATATAAGATGATATTTCATGACTCTAGATGGGCTTATATCTCTATATGGAGTAAATGAGCTGTTCCTCTGGGTCCTAAAGCCAGTTTCTCTTCAGTGTGCATTCACATACACATGTAGACTTTATCAAATATTTGTTTGGTAAAGTTTTAGCATGTTTTAGTAAGAATTTTGAGCATTTTTATGTTTCTGTGTGTACTGAAGGATTCCTCGCATTCCATTCATTCCTAATGGGCTCAAATTGACCAGAGAGGGAAGGATTTCCTACTTTTAAAAATTCAACCACAAAACTCTTAGAATACATTACATTTTGTGTGCGTGTGTGTGTGTGTGTGTGTGTGTGTGTAACATGAATCTCGGGTTGAAGTGACGCGAGGGAAGGATGATGTCAATGATCTCATGATGTCATGAGGTGATGTCATCAGTGATGCGGTGTGACGTCACCTGATCTCGAGACGTTTGCTCCACGATCACGGCGTCAGCGGGTCTGTCTGGAAGAGGAGCCGTGACCTGAGGCAACACAAACACACACACAGGAATCAATGCCTGTGTGTGACTACGCAGCTGGTGTGTGTATGTGTGTGTGTGACGTGTTGTTCACCACGGCCTTCTGGGACGTCCTCTTTCCACCGAACCCTCCAGCGCCGACCACGAACAACGAGAACTGATTATAACACACCAGCTCTCCACCACTGTACGTATGAACTGAGACACACACACACACACACACACACACACACACACACGTATTAATACAGACAATCACACAGATCAAACGATTAGAGTCGGAATAATTTTTTTGAAAGGCTTCATTTTAATTTACTTTAGTTTTGATCAGATAAATGCAGCATTTATAGAGTTGAGACTGATGTTGTTTCTCACCATCGAGCAGGACGATCATCCCGGACCCTTTATCCAGCACATCTGCGACCGCGGCCCGTGACGTCAGCGTCCCT
>JAULUF010000042.1:37652500-37660000 GCA_031834385.1 Semotilus atromaculatus | reverse complement strand
TACAATGTGTGTGTATGTTAAGTAAAGGGGGACAGTACATAATTGAGCAGCCCTACGGTCACGTGATGACATCACTCTCGCGTGATTGGCTCAGCACCTGGAGGCATGACGGTCTCGGTGAGCCGGGATCCTGCGGTCGGCGCCACCGTGTTGCAGTGGATGTTGTACTTCTGGCCTTCGATGGCCAGTGTGTTGGACAGTCCCAGCAGACCCAGCTTCGCCGCGCTGTAGTTCGCCTGCCCGAAGTTCCCGTAGATTCCCGCCGCGGACGACGTCATGATGATCCTGCGCACACACCCGTCGGGATGAAACATCACATGTTCAGGTGGAACCACACACTCTAGTCTAGAGCATTTTTGAAGCCCAAAGCGTCACCGCCAAGCGGCACCCATCCGGCCTCTCTCTTGAATCCAACACTGAAGTGACTTTAAATTATATTCTATGGTCACCGCGCGTCAATGTGCAGCGAGGCGGATTAGCTGAGGTGACGTGGCGCTAACACAGCAGACAAACGGCTAGTAGTGACATCCGCGGCAATCCACCTGTCACTCAAGTGACCACGCCCTTAATTATGCAGAACTTTAAGGCTTAATATAATTTAAACGTCACTTCCGTGTAGGACTGTAGAGAGACGGGAAGGTTGAAATACTGCGGTTCTCCGTACCTCCCGAACTTCTGGTTCTTCATGTGGTTCCAGGCGGCTCTCGTGACGAGGAACGAGCCTCTCAGATGCACACGGTGAATCAGGTCTGAAACACACGCTTCAAAGTCAGCTTTATCGCATGGCAGTGAATAAAACCAAATACAGTTTCAACAAACTAAACAGACACATGTGTGATACATCAGCACAACTCAGTTAAAGTCCCCCTGTAGTCAATCATTGTATCCCTTAAAACTCATGTCATGCCTTAAAGTATCTTGAATGTAACCCGACAGCCTCATTTAGTATGCGTGGTTCTATGAATATGCAAATGAGCCCCGCCTCCACTCACTCCCTCCCTCCCTCAGAGATCCACTGGTTGTCGATCACACGTTGATCTGATTGGTTACAAGGTCGTTTGTGACGTCAGAAACACCAGCGATTTCACACCGTGTTTTTGAGACTGTCTTTGGTTCACTGCAGTTTTAAGGAGGAAATACTCAGCAATGCTGTCGACTTATGAACTTACACATGGTGTGTGTTAAAGCGTATTAAAAACACCACATAGACACATAAACAACATTAAAAGCTGGATTTTCACCACAGGGGGACTTTAAATAATTGACGTATATTGCAACATTGATTCAAGATTCACTCTATTCTGGCTTTACAGCAGAATCTGAATTCCTCTCTTATTTGATGAAGTGTGCATCATTGATTTAGTTCATTACTGTGAACTGCTTTGAGTCGATCTGTGGTGTATGAAGCGAGACTCGATGTCTCTTCACGTACCCCAGTCCGTGTCACTGGTGCGAGCGAAAGATCGGTCCCGCAGGATCCTTCAGAAACAGCAGAGGAGATTTACAACTCGTTCACTCTCAGAGAGGCAGAGATCAGAATCATCCACTTACCCAGCGTTATTCACCACGACGTCTGAAAGACAACACGCTGCGCTCAGACACCAACTCAACCACAGGGACATCAATGCATTTATAGTACAGAACGACAGAAATCTGCACCTCCAATATGATCTTTTTACTAACATGTGGGGTTCCAGAAGTAAAAACACCATTCGGTTTCTCCATAGGGCAAACCGATTTTGACAGATAACTTATAAACCTTTACACTACAAGGTTGTTAATGGATGTTAAATGCTTCTGCTGAAGCCGTTGTTTTTTATAATAATCATTGCGTCCGTTACACTCCTGCTGTATATATGCATATTTTGGTTTTATATCTTCATCGTTTTATTATTTGATGTCAATGGCAATGCATCATGGGATTGTAGTGCTTTTCCTCATTAAAGACTTTGTGTTTTTGTTAGATTTTTAAATCAGCTTCAGCTTCCAGTGATTCTCCTCGTAGCCGGTTGGTTTGTAAAGCTTTTACCAAGACTTTTTTCTTTTAAATCCCTATGGGAGAAATGAATGGACAAAATACCTCCGGAATTCATAGTCACAGATTATGAATAATAATATCACATCATATTGCAGGTCACCTATTCGTCCGAACGCATCCAGCGCCGTCTGTATGAGCTTCTCTCCGTCTTCCACTGAATCTGTGAGGTGAAGGTGCAGGATCAGTCTACATCAGGACAGGGGTGGTTGATTGACAGGTGTGGTCGATTGACAGGTGTGGTCGATTGACATGTGTAGTTGATTGACATGTGTGGTTGATTGACATGTGTGGTTGATTGACATGTGTGGTTGATTGACAAGTGTGGTCGATTGACAGGTGTGGTCGATTGACATGTGTAGTTGATTGACATGTGTGGTTGATTGACATGTGTGGTTGATTGACATGTGTGGTTGATTGACATGTGTAGTTGATTGACAGGTGTGGTCGATTGACAGGTGTGGTCGATTGACATGTGTAGTTGATTGACATGTGTGGTTGATTGACATGTGTGGTTGATTGACATGTGTGGTTGATTGACATGTGTAGTTGATTGACATGTGTGGTTGATTGACAAGTGTGGTCGATTGACAAGTGTGGTCGATTGACAGGTGTGGTCGATTGACATGTGTAGTTGATTGACATGTGTGGTTGATTGACATGTGTAGTTGATTGACATGTGTGGTTGATTGACAAGTGTGGTCGATTGACAGGTGTGGTCGATTGACAGGTGACTTGTTACCATAGTTGGCCACGGCTTTCCCTCCGTTAGCCCTGATCTCCTCCACAACCCGGTCCGCAGCCGCAGAACTCCTGCCTCCTCCTTTAATATCTCCTCCCAGATCGTTGACTGTGGGAAAGAGAACAGAAAACACAGCTCTAGAAAACAAATCATAAGCATCGACTCATTCGAACTGAATCATGTAGAGATCCGATCACCGATGACAGCGGCTCCTCTCTGCCCGAACGCCAGCGCATATTCCCTTCCCAAACCTGCACAAAAACACACATGATTTATGATTATGAATATCAGCTGCATATAATCATGAGGGCATCAGTCACTCATCAGTCAGCCTTATCTGCTGTTTGCACTTTGATCGACACTGAAAAGCTGATTCACTGTCAAACAACACGCTTAAGCATTTAGAAAAGCCTTTAAGCTCAATATACGACCCCAATTAATGCAAGTGCATAAATATTACACATCTATATTATTCACGTGTCGGGAGTAACTTCCACAATAAAATAAGGATAATACAGAACTATTATGCTCTCTGTTTCCTGCTGTAAACCCTCTCGGAAAGCGTTTGTCTGATGCATTTACACATTATATCTCTGCCAAAATAACTGTATCTCTCTGTTAGTGAACTTTGCATTAACATACGTGCATCCATTTGCATAAACGCATGAGTTTATGAAGCTAAAACTGACCTCCGCCGGCTCCCGTCACCAGCACCACTCGACCGTCGTAAGTCAAAGGCACAGACATGTTTAGATTATATTTCTGTTTATGATGATGATATTTCTCCGGAGGGATCAGTGTGAAAGTCTTCGGATCTGCTGTGAAACACTCCGCCGTGACTTTTGCCCTACTTCCGGAGTGCTGACGTCACCCGAGAACAGCCAATCAGGTGCGCGCGTCTTCACTCCACCAAACAGCAGCACGTGACACTTATTTGTTTATTGTGATTAATATTCGAATATATGCAGTTTGGGCTTCTGTGTCATTGACAGTGTTCATGTTTACATGCTTGTAAAAAAAAAACACACACTAAAACCTCAAATAAAAACGGAAAATATAAAAAGTAAAAACTCATTAAAAATATTAATAAAAAACTTTAAGCATGCCAATGGTTAATATAACTGGTATGAAATGTACTGTTCTCTATCTGGTTCATTGGCTCTGCTTGCTGTGAGGAATATATTTGAATATATCATTATGTTGGCTTGAGCTACTATATAAAGTCCACATGAAATCAAAATGGCTTTTAGTATGAATATGTCAGCTTTATTGTTATCTATAAGCTAGTGTGCTCCAAAACAATGATAAAATTCGCATTTAGTAGATATAAGCGTTCAAAACCTACAATCTCTCACTTTTGCCAGTATGGATCAGGGAATTTGATGACATCACACTGCACTGTCCAATCAAATGTGCTCTAGAATCTGAGGCTCCGCCCCTACATTATAAACTGCCACTGCGGCTGAAATCAGTCACTTGTTCACACACTTACTATGTTCTACATAGTGAACGTGTTTCAGTGGAAATTACGTCAACGCAGTGAATAATGCTGCACGATTCGCACTTCAGTGGGACTTTAAGCTTCTTCTTCTTCTGAGACTACACTTTAAGCAGTGTCTCCTCCTAGAGCTTTCAAGCTACAACCACCAGGCCTTCACCTTCACCTTCACCTTCACCTTCACCTTCAGACTGTTCTGACTCGCGTTGCTGTGTCTTTTCTAACTGATCCTACGGACGATCAAAACTATTGACTTTCATTGAGGGGGTCAAAACTTTTGATGAATAATATAGAGCATTTAAGCTATCACATAGCAAAGCTTAATGGCTACATGCTAAAACTTGTTAGTAATATGCTAATTCATGCTATCAACATTTTAGCAGCATGCTAATCATGTTAACAACATGTTATATCATGTTGTTAGCATGTTGTTAACATGATTACTGGATTTGTCAAACCAACATCAAAGTTTTTAAAATAAATATTTATATCTTCATTTTGTTCATTTTATTATTTCATTGTTTTTCATTATATTTCTTTGTTAGATAAGTTGAAATGACTGAGAGGCGAAGAGTGTTTCTGATTGGCTGTGACAGAGCGGGCCCCTCCTTCAATCACGTGCCTCACAGAAACAGGTGTCATTTCGCTCGGAACCTCTTTCATCTGTCAGATAATACCGACGTTTAATGTGTGATTAATAAAAAATAAATAATAAAAAAATAAATACAAATAATAAATAGATAACTTAGAATAAATAATAATAAATAATAAATTAGATAACAAATCATAAATAAAAACTGCTTAGAGTGCTATTTAATTGTTTTTCTGTTTCAAAACATATTAATAAGCTCAGACAGGCGTTCATTAATCAGTGAGTGCTGCTTTAATGTAAATGTCAGATGAGCACTGAATCATATCTAATCTTCTCTGTATTATTCAGGATTCATGAGGTTGGTGGTTTCCATCAGTGTTTGTGTGCGGACTGCGCATGCGCGTGGTCACCGGGACGCGCTGCTCGAGATTCTTCTGCATCTGTAAGAAAACATGCGAACATTAACATGTGTGATCGCCATGAGAGGACAGGCAGCACAGCACATGTTCGGGTGACCGGGTCCGGGTCCGGTTCGGGTTCCGAGGATGTCCGGGAGCGCGGACGCGGACGGAGGCGTCAATAAAGTTCGAGTCAAACGACAGATCAGGGGCATCGTGAAGGATCTGGAGAACATCTTAGGAGACCTGAAGGATGTGGCGAAGGAGCTCAAAGAGGTGCGTGAGACTGCGATGGTGATGATGAAGATGATGAAGATGAGATGTGTGATGATGTTCATGTCCATCGAGGCCTCTTGTAAACATGACATTTACTCGACACTCACTCGTGTGAGTCAGAATCAAAGATTCGATTCGCGTGCTGTTCGTCTTACTGAGAGCTGTCATTCATTCGTCTACTCTGTTGTTGTTGTTTTTCATTATTCATGAATAAACTGGGTCTGACAGACTTTAACAAGCATTAGTTACTTAGTTTACCTTCACAAGAGGAGCATTGGTGAAATCAGATGCTCTTTATCCAACTATATCGCTTCACAGAATATGCATGCAGATAAAGCATACTTTATTAATATCGCTGTGCAATAATATAGTTACATTTTGCAACGATTTGCTACACATATAGATTTGCTGTATGTCTATATATATGTATGTGTGTGTGTGTATAAACAGATGTACCATATACAGTGTATATAGAGAGAGATAAACAGCTTTATGTGAGTGCTGT
Organism: Semotilus atromaculatus; assembly: GCA_031834385.1. Lineage (NCBI taxonomy): Eukaryota > Metazoa > Chordata > Actinopteri > Cypriniformes > Leuciscidae > Semotilus > Semotilus atromaculatus. The sequence goes on along the minus strand of JAULUF010000042.1, from coordinate 37,653,954 downwards.
ACGTGGATAAAGTTAAACATAATTACAGTACATAGATTTGAGTTCTTGTTTGTATGTGTTGATATTAGTGTAGAATTAGGAGAATGGTGTAGAATTAGCACAGAGTCTGAAATGTTTGCAGCTTGGTATCTGTGAGCGATGATTCTACTGTACTTGTGGAAACACACATTAATTCTTCAGTACTATAAATGTATAATGGCAGCACTGTATGAGTCGGTCATGTTCTCTTGTAAGTCGCTTTGGATGAAATGAAAGGAAAACACTGGCAGCTTCATGACCTTTTAACATCAGAGGTCATTATGACTCACGCCGGATAAACTAATATCATTCACCTGGAGATGCTCAGACACAGGAAGAAATGGATTCCATTCATTATTGCTGTTATATAATGAAACATGTCTCTTTCACAACATTCTTTTAAATAGGCTAAACAATAGCGTTGGCATTAGTGGAGTCACATTAGCACAGTTCATAATTATCAGTTTGTAGCAGCAGTGAATGAAGAGTTATATCGATCACAAGTTCAGTGTGGAGTTCCTCAAGGCTCAGTACTAGGACCGTTGCTCTTCACCCGTTAGCTTTATATCGCCAGTTTCTTTTGCAAGTTTTCCTTTTATTTCTATTGGGCTTTATATAATACAGAATTACAGATTATTTCAAAGCAGCTTCACAGTGATAAACAGGAAAATAACAGTGTCAAGGATGCAAACTATCAAACATGAAACAAGTTCTGATTCTGCTGTAAAGCAGCTCTAAAAACACAATAGAGTCATTATTCAGATCAATTCATTTCAGTTTTGTTCTCGTCTGATAGTGTCAGTGCAGTCAGCTCAATAATATTTCTGGATATTAAAGGTGACATATTATGCCCCTTTTCACAAGATCCACAAGACCATCATAAATCTATGGTGTCCCCAGAATGTGTCTGTGAAATTTCAGCTCAAAATACCAGATAATTTATTATAGCTTGTCAAATTGGTCCTTTTTTGGCTGTGAGCAAAAACGCACCCTTTTTGTGTCTGTGTGTGTGTGTCCCATGCAAATGAGCCTCAGCTCCGCCTCCGTCCAGAAGAGGGCGGAGTCTTCACTCAGAAACTCCGGCAATACCAACACAGGCCGATCTCACTCATCCAGAATCCCAGTATAACCAGTAGCGAATGCAGCCTTACGGAGAGACTCAGAGTTTCACTGACACACGGTTCTGAATGTTAGTGGAGACATTTATGTAGTTGTTGTGTAGTTACACTGATCATCTCCTCCTCATGTGTAACTTCTACACCAGTGTCCACAGTTCCTGAGGTGTTTATAAGACAGCGCTGACATGTTCTGGTCAGTAGTGTTCAGTGCTCGTCTGTGCTCGACCACAGGACCGGTTCAGCTCTGCTGGATCTCCTGGTAGAACTGGGCTCTGGTGGCGCTGGAGAACCGAACGTCGGCTGGTGTGTGTAAACGTG
>JAULUF010000042.1:37642500-37645000 GCA_031834385.1 Semotilus atromaculatus | reverse complement strand
AGAGTTTCTGTGCCGGTTCTGTTCACTCTCTGTAGAGTTACTGTGTCGGTTCTGTTCACTCACTGTAGAGTTACTGTGCCGGTTCTGTTCACTTCCTGTAGAGTTTCTGTGCCGGTTCTGTTCACTCACTGTAGAGTTTCTGTGCCGGTTCTGTTCACTCACCGTAGAGTTTCTGTGTCGGTTCTGTTCACTCACTGTAGAGTTTCTGTGCCGGTTCTGTTCACTCCCTGTAGAGTTTCTGTGCCGGTTCTGTTCACTCCCTGTAGAGTTTCTGTGTCGGTTCTGTTCACTCTCTGTAGAGTTACTGTGCCGGTTCTGTTCACTCCCTGTAGAGTTTCTGTGTCGGTTCTGTTCACTCTCTGTAGAGTTACTGTGCCGGTTCTGTTCACTCACTGTAGAGTTTCTGTGTCGGTTCTGTTCACTCACTGTAGAGTTTCTGTGTCGGTTCTGTTCACTCTCTGTAGAGTTACTGTGCCGGTTCTGTTCACTCACTGTAGAGTTTCTGTGTCGGTTCTGTTCACTCACTGTAGAGTTTCTGTGCCGGTTCTGTTCACTCCCTGTAGAGTTTCTGTGTCGGTTCTGTTCACTCTCTGTAGAGTTTCTGTGTCGGTTCTGTTCACTCACTGTAGAGTTACTGTGTCGGTTCTGTTCACTCACTGTAGAGTTACTGTGTCGGTTCTGTTCACTCACTGTAGAGTTTCTGTGTCGGTTCTGTTCACTCACTGTAGAGTTTCTGTGCCGGTTCTTCTGTTCACTCACTGTAGAGTTTCTGTGCCGGTTCTGTTCACTCACTGTAGAGTTTCTGTGCCGGTTCTGTTCACTCACTGTAGAGTTTCTGTGTCGGTTCTGTTCGCTCCCTGTAGAGTTTCTGTGCCGGTTCTGTTCACTCCCTGTAGAGTTTCTGTGTCGGTTCTGTTCACTCTCTGTAGAGTTTCTGTGCCGGTTCTGTTCACTCACTGTAGAGTTTCTGTGTCGGTTCTGTTCACTCACTGTAGAGTTTCTGTGTCGGTTCTGTTCACTCACTGTAGAGTTTCTGTGCCGGTTCTGTTCACTCACTGTAGAGTTTCTGTGCCGGTTCTGTTCACTCCCTGTAGAGTTTCTGTGCCGGTTCTGTTCACTCCCTGTAGAGTTTCTGTGCCGGTTCTGTTCACTCCCTGTAGAGTTTCTGTGTCGGTTCTGTTCACTCACTGTAGAGTTTCTGTGCCGGTTCTGTTCACTCACTGTAGAGTTTCTGTGTCGGTTCTGTTCACTCACTGTAGAGTTTCTGTGTCGGTTCTGTTCACTCCCTGTAGAGTTTCTGTGTCGGTTCTGTTCACTCACTGTAGAGTTACTGTGTCGGTTCTGTTCACTCACTGTAGAGTTTCTGTGTCGGTTCTGTTCACTCCCTGTAGAGTTTCTGTGTCGGTTCTGTTCACTCACTGTAGAGTTACTGTGTCGGTTCTGTTCGCTCCCTGTAGAGTTCTGTTCACTCCCTGTAGAGTTTCTGTGCCGGTTCTGTTCACTCCCTGTAGAGTTTCTGTGTCGGTTCTGTTCACTCACTGTAGAGTTACTGTGTCGGTTCTGTTCACTCACTGTAGAGTTTCTGTGTCGGTTCTGTTCACTCACTGTAGAGTTTCTGTGTCGGTTCTGTTCACTCACTGTAGAGTTTCTGTGTCGGTTCTGTTCACTCACTGTAGAGTTACTGTTTCGGTTCTGTTCACTCACTGTAGAGTTTCTGTGCCGGTTCTGTTCACTCACTATAGAGTTTCTGTGTCGGTTCTGTTCACTCACTGTAGAGTTTCTGTGCCGGTTCTTCTGTTCACTCACTGTAGAGTTTCTGTGCCAGTTCTGTTCACTCCCTGTAGAGTTTCTGTGCCGGTTCTGTTCACTCACCGTAGAGTTTCTGTGCCGGTTCTGTTCACTCACTGTAGAGTTTCTGTGTCGGTTCTGTTCACTCACTGTAGAGTTTCTGTGTCGGTTCTGTTCACTCACTGTAGAGTTTCTGTGTCGGTTCTGTTCACTCACTGTAGAGTTACTGTGTCGGTTCTGTTCACTCACTGTAGAGTTTCTGTGTCGGTTCTGTTCACTCACTGTAGAGTTACTGTGTCGGTTCTGTTCACTCACCGTAGAGTTTCTGTGTCGGTTCTGTTCACTCACCGTAGAGTTTCTGTGCCGGTTCTTCTGTTCTCTCCCTGTAGAGTTTCTGTGTCGGTTCTGTTCACTCACTGTAGAGTTTCTGTGCCGGTTCTTCTGTTCACTCACTGTAGAGTTTCTGTGCCGGTTCTGTTCACTCCCTGTAGAGTTTCTGTGTCGGTTCTGTTCACACACTGTAGAGTTACTGTGTCGGTTCTGTTCACTCACTGTAGAGTTTCTGTGTCGGTTCTGTTCACACACTGTAGAGTTACTGTGTCGGTTCTGTTCACTCCCTGTAGAGTTTCTGTGCCGGTTCTGTTCACTCCCTGTAGAGTTTCTGTGTCGGTTCTGTTCACACACTGTAGAGTTACTGTGTCGGTTCTGTTCA
>JAULUF010000042.1:37635000-37637500 GCA_031834385.1 Semotilus atromaculatus | reverse complement strand
TGAGTTCTGCCTCATGTACCCCTGTGTTGCCACCTTCAGAGCATAGATACACATATCAGTACCAACTTTAGCTTTAAAGCCAAATTGATTATCAGTGGTACCAATACATGGACTAGACGATCAAGTAAAATCCTTTCCAGTACTTTAGATATCACACTGGCTAGGGCTATTGGCCTATAATTGTCTAAACTCCCAACCTTTCCAGCCTTGTCCTTGACGACAGGCACAAGAGTAACAGACAGCATAGTTTCAGGTAGCTGACCATGGGTCATGAATCCAGAAAAACAAATGGCAACCAGTACTGCCACCTTAGGGCTAGCACACTTAAGGTGCTCTGCTGTAATATGGTCTAACCCACACGCTTTCTTATCAGATAGACGTGCCACTGCCTGGCAGACTTCACTGCAGGTGATTATCTCTGGACTACTGTTAGTAATATTGGTCCCTCTGTAGGGGTCACTTCTAACACAGTTAAATAGGGCAGAGTAGTGTTGCTTCCACATCTCAGCAATATTATCAACCCCAGACACATGGAAGCAAAGTATTGGCCCTGTTCAGAGCTCTCACCTCCTTCCAAAAGCCATTGACATCCTTAACCCTTAGTTTCTCAGCCATTGAATTTGCACTCATAGTTTGTTCATGTTTACCAATGTAACGGATGGCATATTTGAGTTTAGTGCTGGTAAGCTTTTCATACTCAAGGATCGGGCCATTTCTAGGTCTGCCTGCACCCATGCCTTAAATGCTACCCTAGCTTCTGCATGATGAGCCTCGACATGCCTGTTCCAGCCTGGCTTAATGTTGGTAGTTTTAACAGGTAGTATAAGGTATGGTCTACTTGCCTCATACATTGCACCCACAACACTGTCATACATGCGAGTTGAATGTATGAAATCATATATTCGGCTTCATTAATCAATCACTGACACGAGTCTTTAATGCTTCGATCCATCAGACTGAGAAACTGTAGGAAGACACTGTGACTTTAAACACTCAACAGGTTTTGATGCAGAGAGTGTGTGTGGAGCGTGTGTGTGTGTGTGTGGAGTGTGTGTGTGGAGTGTGTGTGTGGAGTGTGTGTGTGGAGTGTGTGTGTGGAGTGTGTGTGTGGAGCGTGTGTGTGCAGCGTGTGTGTGTGGAGAGTGTGTGTGGAGCGTGTGTGTGTGGAGAGTGTGTGTGGAGCGTGTGTGTGGAGCGTGTGTGTGGAGAGTGTGTGTGGAGCGTGTGTGTGTGGAGAGTCTGTGTGTGTGTGTGTGGAGTGTTTGTGTGGAGAGTGTGTGTGTGGAGAGTGTGTGTGTGGAGAGTGTGTGTGGAGAGTGTGTGTGGAGTGTGTTTGTGGGGAGTGTGTGTGGGGAGAGTGTGTGTGTGTGGAGTGTGTGTGTGGAGCGTGTGTGTGGAGCGTGTGTGTGGAGAGTGTGTGTGGAGCGTGTGTGTGTGGAGAGTCTGTGTGTGTGTGTGTGGAGTGTTTGTGTGGAGAGTGTGTGTGTGGAGAGTGTGTGTGTGGAGTGTTTGTGTGGAGAGTGTGTGTGTGGAGAGTGTGTGTGTGGAGAGTGTGTGTGGAGAGTGTGTGTGGAGTGTTTGTGTGGAGAGTGTGTGTGGGGAGTGTGTGTGTGGAGAGTGTGTGTGTGGAGAGTGTGTGTGTGGAGAGTGTGTGTGTGGAGTGTGTTTTAAACGCTGAACTCCTGCTGTGTTTCACATGCGGTGCATAAAGAGCTTCTTATTTGATTTTAATGAGCAAAGGTCAAACCTCATGACCCTCATTAACACACGCACGCACGCACACACACGCACACACGGACACGCACACACACGCGCGCGCAAACACACACGCGCACACACGCACGCACACACACGCGCGCGCAAACACACGCGCACACACACACACACACACACACACAGACTCATCTGGTCTCTCTCTCTGATGTGTGTTTGAGGACAGAAGAAACGTCCACCGCAGGAACAGGATCAGGAGCCAACACCTCATCGCCACACACACACACACACACACACACACACACACACACTCTCTCTCTCACTATCAGAGACCGCGAGAACGTGACAAACATGCACACAAACTTCACACTCTGCTCTTCAAACACTCCACAGAAACTCTAACGCTTTTATCCTTTGATTACAGATGAAGATCAGAGACTTCGGTCATATTCTGGCTCAGGATAATGAGGAAATATTGAATATTTTTTAGATAAATCTGAAATGTTAGTGAATCTCAACGGATCGAACGACCTCGTGTTTCTTCTGCTCCCAAAGTGACAATTCATTATTTTTAATCCACTAAAACAAAACAACCCAAGGGCTGGTAAATATAGGACAGAACACGTTGGGTTAATTTTACCCTGCAGATTGGGTTGTTTATTTAACTCAGAATAATGGGTTGATTCATTTTTACTATAGTACTAGCTTCTTCTTCTTCTTTTCTTTTTTTTTTTACTTCATACATTACTTAATCTTAACAGATTAACTTAAATCCTCTAAATAAATA
>JAULUF010000042.1:37627500-37630000 GCA_031834385.1 Semotilus atromaculatus | reverse complement strand
TCCCACACACAGGTGCGTTCACACCGCCGCTACGCCTGCACGTCCCACACACAGGCGCGTTCACACCGCCGCTACGCCTGCACGTCCCACACACAGGTGCGTTCACACCGCCGCTACGCCTGCACGTCCCACACACAGGTGCGTTCACACGCCTCTACTCCACAGCACAGACGACACACAGCCTCATGCTCTCGTCTCTCGCCGCAGGGTTTGAGTCCTGGATGCTACGACACCTACAGCGCAGACATCGACTGCCAGTGGATCGACATCACAGACGTCCAGCCCGGACGATACATCCTCAAGGTCAGAAACCTTCACGCTTCTCTTATGGTGTGTAAGAACACCGAACGCGAATATAGCGTCAAATACGCGTCTATCGCGTCTATCGCGTCTAGTTAGACGCTTGAACATTTTGAACCCATTCGCGTATCGTATATTTCAGGGTACCCACAGACGGCAACAATTAGCATTTCCATTTTCGACAACAATGATGAAGTGTTTTTTCTGTAATTGCTAATGCTCTTTTTACACACAGACTGAACAACATGAAGCATTGCTTGGTCACTGGTTGAGCTAAACTGGTATTATCTAATTGTGTAGTTAAATTTAACAGCTGACAGATATTCAACATAATTCATGTGTGAGTCTAACAGAAGGACGGACAAAACCACTGAAATATCAACTAATTTGATAACTGAGTTCTTGTCATATTTTATTACCATTTTCAAAACTATAGTGAATAAACTTAGCCTGGCATGCCAGACCTACATCACGATGTTCGGTCTGGGAACTCTCCGTTGACAGGGCTCAATACGAGGGGCGGGATTAACGGTTGTCTTTCAAATTCCCCCTGCATGCAATAGGACAGCGCTACAACCAACCAGAGCAATGAAGAAGTCGACGTCTTTTGTATCTTCCTTTTATTAAAATGACTCAAGTGCCGTTCTTTGTTCATGTTTCAAAGAAAAGTTTAACTTTAAATCCTCCAGAGTCGCGGTCAAAGCCGATTCGAAAGACATCTGTTCGCCAGCAGCAGGAGCATTCTTTGTTTTCAAGTAGCAGTGAACCGTCGCAACTCTGTCTGTTAAGCCCGCCCACCGACTCTATACACGATGTGATTGGCCTGACCAAAGTTTGGTTTTTCCAGCTAAAACGTCTATGGAGAGTTGCTAGACTACACTTGCTGCGAAATAATTTTTGCAGCCGCTAGGTGGAGTCTAGATTTCTAGGCTAGAATAAACTGTGATAATGTAAGAAATGTTGTAGGTGTCCGAATAAATTTAGGTTTGACTGTAAATTACGACATACAGTACGCTCTCAAAGACAAATGTGTAACAGATAGTTCATGCGAGCTCAAGCCTTAGATTATTGTAATGCTGTACTGGGTGGTTGCCCTGCACGCTTAATAAACAAACTCCGGCTGTTCCAAAATACAGCATTTGCACATATATATTCAAATGACATTACCTATAGACTAAACACGTCAAATGCATGTGGACGCTGTCACCATTTTCACAGATTCACGTTTTTTAAGTTTACAGGGAGAGGATAACGTTGTCAAAAATGTTCATCACCGTTTCATGTGTCCACTGTTCCACAGTGTGTGTTCTTGAGCACAAACACTGCTGTGTGTGAATGAACGGCCAGAACACATTACAGTTTCTGTTTTCTGTGAGAGCGGTGTGTGTTAGCGGCCCATAAGTTAATCACTAATGATCGTTACAACGGAAGTGAATCAATTAAAACTAACTTTATCTGGACAATAACTTTATTCTAGATCTGCTGTAAAGCCCAAACAATCTCTGTTACTGTAATCTCCTGTTATCACTGTAAAGCTGCTGTGAAACGCTCTTGTTAAAGCACTGTATAGATGAAGGAGACGTGAGTTGACGTGTGTGTGAGAGCGTTTGATGTGTTTATTCCAGATTACAGTGAACCCAGGCTTCCAGGTGTCCGAGTCAGACTTCAGCAATAACATCGTCCGCTGTGACGTCCAGTACACCGGCAGCTCCGCTCACGTGTCCGGCTGCGGCGTCACTCCGTAAGCGGTGTATTTTTATTTTTTATTATGCTTGCAAACCATACAGAGATCATATTAATGTATATATCAACAATATGTTCAGTGTCATCTGAACATACAGGAGAAAATTTGCTTAATAAAGAAAAATAACAAAAGGAAAAGTAGGAGAAGATAGAAAAAAAGATGTATAAAATATTATTTTATACATCGGTTAGAGTGTACGAATTAAAGTCATTACAAATTGAGGTTGTTTTACTTGCTTTCTTATTTACTGAGGATGAAATAGTGTAATTTCTTAAAATGTAAGTTCTTAAAAAACAAGAAAAACTGGTTAGTTTGTTGGTGAATTTACATTTATATAAAATTTGCCAAGAAAATTTATCACAAAGCATGCTTTGTTTTTAGTGGGGTCAAAATCAGAATATCCAAAAATAATGTCTTTAAAGGTCACAGATATGCTGGATATTATCTGTAATAAAT
>JAULUF010000042.1:37620000-37622500 GCA_031834385.1 Semotilus atromaculatus | reverse complement strand
AACTGGTGTGTAAATGATGTCTGTGCTGTAACTGGTGTGTAAATGATGTCTGCGCTTTAACTGGTGTGTAAATGATGTCTGCGCTTTAACTGGTGTGTAAATGATGTCTGCGCTTTAACTGGTGTGTAAATGATGTCTGCGCTTTAACTGGTGTGTAAATTTAACTGGTGTGTAAATGATGTCTGCGCTTTAACTGGTGTGTAAATGATGTCTGCGCTTTAACTGGTGTGTAAATTTAACTGGTGTGTAAATGATGTCTGTGCTTTAACTGGTGTGTAAATTTAACTGGTGTGTAAATGATGTCTGTGCTTTAACTGGTGTGTAAATGATGTCTGCGCTTTAACTGGTGTGTAAATTTAACTGGTGTGTAAATGATGTCTGTGCTTTAACTGGTGTGTAAATGATGTCTGTGCTGTAACTGGTGTGTAAATGATGTCTGCGCTTTAACTGGTGTGTAAATGATGTCTGCGCTTTAACTGGTGTGTAAATTTAACTGGTGTGTAAATGATGTCTGCGCTTTAACTGGTGTGTAAATTTAACTGGTGTGTAAATGATGTCTGTGCTTTAACTGGTGTGTAAATGATGTCTGCGCTTTAACTGGTGTGTAAATTTAACTGGTGTGTAAATGATGTCTGTGCTTTAACTGGTGTGTAAATGATGTCTGTGCTGTAACTGGTGTGTAAATGATGTCTGCGCTTTAACTGGTGTGTAAATGATGTCTGCGCTTTAACTGGTGTGTAAATTTAACTGGTGTGTAAATGATGTCTGTGCTTTAACTGGTGTGTAAATGATGTCTGTGCTTTAACTGGTGTGTAAATGATGTCTGTGCTGTAACTGGTGTGTAAATGATGTCTGCGCTTTAACTGGTGTGTAAATGATGTCTGCGCTTTAACTGGTGTGTAAATTTAACTGGTGTGTAAATGATGTCTGTGCCGCAGTATAAGAGCATCCCTGAGCTGTGCCGAAGACACGATGGGCCGAGCGACGAGAGGCAAGGTACGGCATCCACACGCTGGCATCCTGACTGATACTGGAACATATATCACTGCATGCGAATACTATAGCCGTGCACTAAAAACAAAAATCGGAATTATGACCAAAATGTATTTATTCTAATTGAGAGGCTTTATTTTGTGTGAGTCTATCAGATAAATTTGACTTGTTTTCCAGCTCCGGCCATCAACTGGGGTCGTAACGCGGCGTCACACGGCGGAGCAGGAAACAAACCCACCGGAATCGCCGACGTCTACAGCAAATTCAGGCCCGTCAAACGCGTGTCTCCCCTCAAACACCAGCCGGAGGAGACCGAAGCCGAGCCGAGCGTGGACCGGAGCAAAGAGGATTCTCCCTGCGTCGGCAAGAGCAAAACCCTGGGGAACGGAGCCCTGTTCGGGGAGCTGGAGCACTACGACCTGGACATGGACGAGATCCTCGACGTGCCGTACATCAATAAACCCAGTCAGCAGACGTCGACGCTCCCCCGCGTGGCTTCAGAGAAGAGGAGCGTCAGAGGAGCCACGCTTTCCCACTCAGAGAGCCTGAGCGCCGGGAACCAGTTCTGTGTGCTGGCGCCCGTCAACTGGCCCGACATCAGGAAGACCAAGTCTATGGATCTCAGGGCTCAGAACGCGGGATTCGAGCTCAGTCACGGGTCAGACACGGATAAGCCCCGACTCTTCCCGGATAAACCCGGAGCCGACGGCGGGGAGACGGCGTTCCCGATGCAGGGAGCCAGAGGCACGAGGGGAGCGTTCGGAGACGGAGACGAAGAAGCCAAGAAGACGCAGAACATCCTGAACATCGTGAGAGAGGGGCAGATCTCACTGCTGGTAAGAGTTCTCCATTATTTATATAATGCCCCTTTTTACAATATGTAAAAGTCTCTGATGTCCCCAGAGTGTGTACGTGAAGTTTTAGCTCAAAATACCCCACGGATAATTTTTTAGGGCATGTTAAGATAGTCTGGACCTGTCCTGTTGGTCGAGCACAGACGAGCACTGAACACTACTGACCAGAACATGTCAGCGCTGTCTTATAAACACCTCAGGAACTGTGGACACTTGTGGAGAAGTTACACATGAGGAGGAGATGATCAGTGTAACTACACAACAACTACATAAATGTCTCCACTAACATTCAGAACCGTGTGTCAGTGAAACTCTGAGTCTCTCCGTCAGAGATGGGCACAAATACATAAAAAAGTATTTAATTACAAATACTTACTCATCAAATGTATTTAAATAAAATACAACATACTGCTGTGAAAAATGTAATTAATTAAAATACAAGTAATTTGTAAAAAAAAGATGCGCATTTAACAGGGATTATTGGATTATCACCCGTGAGAGCGAACGGTCATAGTACGCCGGCCACTAGGTGGCGAATTCATTCAGTCTGTCTGTATATTTTGTGCAGTGGAAAGGTGGCTTTACATTAATTTAAGATACGACTGACTGTGTTTACGTGAATATTCTCCAAGGCTGCAGCTCATTTGCATTTA
>JAULUF010000042.1:37600000-37615000 GCA_031834385.1 Semotilus atromaculatus | reverse complement strand
AGTTAGAAAGAAAGAAAGAAAAAAAGATTAGTAAGAAAGAAAGATAGATTAGTTAGAAAGAAAGAAAGAATGAAAGAAAGAATGAAAGAAAGAAAGAAAGTAAGAAAGAAAGAAAGAAATATAGATAAGTTAGAAAGAAAGAAAGATAGATTAGTTAGAAAGAAAGAAAAAAAGATTAGTTAGAAAGAAAGAAAGAAAGATAGATTAGTTAGAAAAAAAGAAAGAAAAAAAGATTAGTAAGAAAGAAAGAAAGATAGATTAGTTAGAAAGAAAAAAGGAAAGAAAGATAGATTAGTAAGAAAGAAAGAAAGAAAGATAGATTAGTGAGAAAGATAGATTAGTTAGAAAGAAAGAAAGAAAAAAAGATTAGTGAGAAAGAAAGATAGATTAGTTAGAAAGAAAGAAAGAAAGAGATTAGTTAGAAAGAAAAAGAAAGATAGATTAGTTAGAAAGAAAGAAAGATAGATAGTTTAGTTAGAAAGAAAGAAAAATAGATTTGTTAGAATAAAAGATAGATTAGTTAAAAAGAAAGAAAGATAGATAGATTAGTTAGAAAGAAAAAAGATAGATTAGTTAGAAAGAAAGAAAGAGATTTGTTAGAATGAAGGAAAGATAGATTAGTTAGAAAGAAAGAAAGATAGATAGATTAGTTAGAAAGAAAGATAGATTAGTCAAAACGAAAAGATGGATTAGTTAGAAAGAAAGAAAAATAGATTTGTTAGAATAAAATATAGATTAGTTAAAAAGAAAGAAAGATAGATAGATTAGTTAGAAAGAAAGTTAGATTAGTTAGAAAGAAAGAAAGATAGATTAGAAAGAAAGATAGATAGATTAGTTAGAAAGAAAGATAAATAGATTAGTTAGAAAGAAAGAAAGAAAGATAGATTAGTTAGTTAGAAAGAAAGTTAGATTAGTTAGAAAGAAAGATAGATTAGTTAGAATGAAAGAAAGATAGAGTAGTTAGAAAGAAAGAAAGATAGATTAGTTAGAAAGAAAGATAGATAAGTTAGAAAGAAAGATAGATAGATTAGTTAGAAAGAAAGATAGATTAGTTAGAAAGAAAGATAGATTAGTTAGAATGAAAGAAAGATAGAGTAGTTAGAAAGAAAGATAGATTAGTTAGAAAGAAAGATAGATTAGTTAGAATGAAAGAAAGATAGAGTAGTTAGAAAAAAGAAAGATAGATTAGTTAGCAAGAAAGATAGATTAGTTAGAATGAAAGAAAGATAGAGTAGTTAGAAAGAAAGAAAGATTAGTTAGAAAGAAAGATAGATTAGTTAGAAAGAAAGATAGATAGATTAGTTAGAAAGAAAGATAGATTAGTTAGAATGAAAGAAAGATAGAGTAGTTAGAAAGAAAGAAAGATAGATTAGTTAGAAAGAAAGTTCGATTAGTTAGAAAGAAAGAAAGATAGATTAGAAAGAAAGATAGATAGATATATAGATTAGTTAGAAAGAAAGATAAATAGATTTGTTAGAAAGAAAGAAAGAAAGATAGATTAGTTAGTTAGAAAGAAAGTTAGATTAGTTAGAAAGAAAGATAGATTAGTTAGAATGAAAGAAAGATAGAGTAGTTAGAAAGAAAGAAAGATAGATTAGTTAGAAAGAAAGATAGATCAGTTAGAAAGAAAGATATATAGATTAGTTAGAAAGAAAGATAGATTAGTTAGAAAGAAAGATAGATTAGTTAGAATGAAAGAAAGATAGAGTAGTTAGAAAGAAAGAAAGATTAGTTAGAAAGAAAGATAGATTAGTTAGAAAGAAAGATAGATTAGTTAGAAAGAAAGATAGATTAGTTAGAAAGAAAGATAGATTAGTTAGAATGAAAGAAAGATAGAGTAGTTAGAAAGAAAGAAAGATAGATTAGTTAGAAAGAAAGATAGATTAGTTAGAATGAAAGAAAGATAGAGTAGTTAGAAAGAAAAAAGATAGATCAGTTAGAAAGAAAGATAGATTAGTTAGAAAGAAAAAAGATAGATTAGTTAGAATGAAAGAAAAAATAGATTAGTTAGAAAGAAAGAAAGAAAGAGATGTATAGATAGAAAGAGAGATAGATAGTTGAAAGAGATAGATAGATAGATAGATAGATAGATAGATAGATAGATAGATAGATAGATAAGTTTATTAGTACATATAGAATGGTAGTTTAATTGAGTCTAGGGCTTCAGGGAGTTTAGATTTGAGTTTATTTGGTGTCCACTGCTGGGCCACCGTAGTCTTGGCTCAATTTGAACTGTTGCAATGAAAGTCAATGGGATTTTTATGATTTTTCATATTAATTTTTAAGAAATCTGAAAGTCAAATCAGTTTGAAAAGATATAGCACGCCGAGTCAGAACAGTCTGAAGGTCTGACCCGAGTTTGGAGTTTGTAGAGTTAAAGCTCTAGGACGAGTTAGAGTCAGAATTTTTTGGGTAAGAAAAATAAGAAGAAGAAGAAGAAGAAGAATAATAACTAGAAAAAGTTCGTCGAGACAAACTTTAAGTTGGCTTGTGAAAGTTTGGACCAATAAGTTTGAAGAAGTTTAAAGTTTAAATTAGTTTAAAGTTTAATTAGTTTATAGTTCAGTAAGAAAGAAAGAAAGATAGATTAGTTAGAAAGAAAGAAAGAAAAAAAGATTAGTAAGAAAGAAAGAAAGATAGATTAGTTAGAAAGAAAGAAAGAAAGAAAGAAAGAAAGATAGATTAGTTAGAAATAAAAAAATAAAAAAAGATTAGTAAGAAAGAAAGATAGATTAGTTAGAAAGAAAGAAAGATAGATTAGTAAGAAAGAAAGAAAGATAGATTAGTAAGAAAGAAAGAAAGAAAAAAAAATAGTAAGAAAGAAAGAAAGATAGATTAGTAAGAAAGAGAAAGAAAGATAGATTAGTTAGAAATAAAAAAATAAAAAAAGATTAGTAAGAAAGAAAGATAGATTAGTTAGAAAGAAAGAAGGAAAGAAAGATAGATTAGTAAGAAAGAAAAAAAGATACATTAGTAAGAGAAAGATTGATTAGTAAGAAAGATAGATAGATTAGTTAGAAAGAGAGAAAAAAGATTAGTAAGAAAGAAAGATAGATTAGTAAGAAAGAAAGAAAGATAGATTAGTTAGAAAGAAAGAAAGATAGATTAGTAAGAAAGAAAGATTAGTAAGAAAGAAAGAAAGAAAAAGATTAGTAAGAAAGAAAGAAAGATAGATTAGTTAGAAAGAAAGAAAAAAGATTAGTAAGAAAGAAAGAAAAAAAGATTAGTAAGAAAGAAAGATAGATTAGTTAGAAAGAAAGAAAGAAAAAAGATTAGTAAGAAAGAAAGAAAAAAAGATTAGTAAGAAAGAAAGAAAGATAGATTAGTAAGAAAGAAAGAAAGAAAAAAAGATTAGCAAGAAAGAAAGAAAGAAAGATAGATTAGTTAGAAAGAAAGAAAAAAAGATTAGTAAGAAAGAAAGAAAGAAAGAAAAAAAGATTAGTAAGAAAGAAAGATAGATTAGTTAGAAAGAAAGAAAAAAGATTAGTAAGAAAGAAAGAAAGATAGATTAGTAAGAAAGAAAGAAAGAAAAAAGATTAGCAAGAAAGAAAGAAAGAAAGATAGATTAGTTAGAAAGAAAGAAAAAAAAGATTAGTAAGAAAGAAAGAAAGAAAGAAAGAAAAAAAGATTAGTAAGAAAGAACGATAGATTAGTTAGAAAGAAAGAAAGAAAAAAGATTAGTAAGAAAGAAAGAAAAAAAGATTAGTAAGAAAGAAAGAAAGATAGATTAGTAAGAAAGAAAGAAAGAAAAAAAGATTAGCAAGAATGAAAGAAAGAAAGAAAGATAGATTAGTTAGAAAGAAAGAATAAAAAGATTAGTAAGAAAGAAAGAAAGAAAGAAAAAAAGATTAGTAAGAAAGAAAGATAGATTAGTTAGAAAGAAAGAAAGAAAAAAGATTAGTAAGAAAGAAAGAAAAAAAGATTAGTAAGAAAGAAAGAAAGATAGATTAGTAAGAAAGAAAGAAAGAAAAAAAGATTAGTAAGAAAGAAAGAAAGATAGATTAGTAAGAAAGAAAGATAGAAAAAAAGATTAGTAAGAAAGAAAGAAAGATAGATTAGTAAGACAGAAAGAAAGAAAAAAAGATTAGTAAGAATGAAAGAAAGATAGATTAGTAAGAAAGAAAGAAAGATAGATTAGTAAGAAAGAAAGAAAGAAAAAAAGATTAGTAAGAATGAAAGAAAGATAGATTAGTAAGAAAGAAAGAAAGATAGATTAGTAAGAAAGAAAGAAAGAAAAAAAGATTAGTAAGAAAGAAAGAAAGATAGATTAGTAAGAAAGAAAGAAAGAAAAAAGATTAGCAAGAAAGAAAGAAAGAAAGATAGATTAGTTAGAAAGAAAGATAGATAGATTAGTTAGAAAGAAAGATAGATTAGTTAGAATGAAAGAAAGATAGAGTAGTTAGAAAGAAAGAAAGATAGATTAGTTAGAAAGAAAGTTCGATTAGTTAGAAAGAAAGAAAGATAGATTAGAAAGAAAGATAGATAGATAGATAGATTAGTTAGAAAGAAAGATAAATAGATTTGTTAGAAAGAAAGAAAGATAGATTAGTTAGTTAGAAAGAAAGTTAGATTAGTTAGAAAGAAAGATAGATTAGTTAGAATGAAAGAAAGATAGAGTAGTTAGAAAGAAAGAAAGATAGATTAGTTAGAAAGAAAGATAGATAAGTTAGAAAGAAAGATATATAGATTAGTTAGAAAGAAAGATAGATTAGTTAGAAAGAAAGATAGATTAGTTAGAATGAAAGAAAGATAGAGTAGTTAGAAAGAAAGAAAGATTAGTTAGAAAGAAAGATAGATTAGTTAGAAAGAAAGATAGATTAGTTAGAAAGAAAGATAGATTAGTTAGAAAGAAAGATAGATTAGTTAGAATGAAAGAAAGATAGAGTAGTTAGAAAGAAAGAAAGATAGATTAGTTAGAAAGAAAGATAGATTAGTTAGAATGAAAGAAAGATAGAGTAGTTAGAAAGAAAAAAGATAGATCAGTTAGAAAGAAAGATAGATTAGTTAGAAAGAAAAAAGATAGATTAGTTAGAATGAAAGAAAAAATAGATTAGTTAGAAAGAAAGAAAGAAAGAGATGTATAGATAGAAAGAGAGATAGATAGTTGAAAGAGATAGATGGATAGATAGATAGATAGATAGATAGATAGATAGATAGATAGATAGATAGATAGATAGATAGATAATAAGTTTATTAGTACATATAGAATGGTAGTTTAATTGAGTCTAGGGCTTCAGGGAGTTTAGATTTGAGTTTATTTGGTGTCCACTGCTGGGCCACCGTAGTCTTGGCTCAATTTGAACTGTTGCAATGAAAGTCAATGGGATTTTTATGATTTTTCATATTAATTTTTAAGAAATCTGAAAGTCAAATCAGTTTGAAAAGATATAGCACGCCGAGTCAGAACAGTCTGAAGGTCTGACCCGAGTTTGGAGTTTGTAGAGTTAAAGCTCTAGGACGAGTTAGAGTCAGAATTTTTTGGGTAAGAAAAATAAGAAGAAGAAGAATAACTAGAAAAAGTTCGTCGAGACAAACTTTAAGTTGGCTTGTGAAAGTTTGGACCAATAAGTTTGAAGAAGTTTAAAGAAGTTTAAAGTTTAATTTGTTTATAGTTTAGTAAGAAAGAAAGAAAGATAGATTAGTTAGAAAGAAAAAAAAAAGATTAGTAAGAAAGAAAGAAAGATAGATTAGTTAGAAAGAAAGAAAGAAAGATAGATTAGTTAGAAAGAAAGATAGATTAGTAAGAAAGAAAGAAAGAAAGAAATATAGATAAGTTAGAAAGAAAGAAAGAAAAAAAGATTAGTTAAAAAGAAAGAAAGATAGATTAGTTAGAAAAAAGAAAGAAAAAAAGATTAGTAAGAAAGAAAGAAAGATAGATTAGTTAGAAAGAAAGAAAGAAAGAGATTAGTTAGAAAGAAAGATAGATTAGTAAGAAAGAAAGAAAGAAAGAAATATAGATAAGTTAGAAAGAAAGAAAGATAGATTAGTTAGAAAGAAAGAAAGAAAAAAAGATTAGTAAGAAAGAAAGAAAGAAAGATAAATTAGTAAGAAAGAAAGAAAGATTGATTAGTAAGAAAGATAGAAAGATAGATAGATTAGTTAGAAAGAAAGAAAAAAAGATTAGTGTGAAAGAAAGAAAGAAAGAAAGAAAGAAAGATAGATTAGTTAGAAAGAAAGAAAGAAAGAAAGATTAGTTAGAAAGAAAAAAGGAAAGAAAGATAGATTAGTAAGAAAGAAAGAAAGAAAGATAAATTAGTAAGAAAGAAAGAAAGATTGATTAGTAAGAAAGATAGAAAGATAGATAGATTAGTTAGAAAGAAAGAAAGAAAAAGAGATTAGTGAGAAAGAAAGATAGATTAGTTAGAAAGAAAGAAAGAAAGAAAGTTAATTAAAAAGAAAGAAAGAAAGATAGATTAGGTAGAAAGAAAGATAGAAAGATAGATAGATTAGTTAGAAAGAAAAAGAAAGATAGTTTTTATTTAGAAAGAAAGAAAGATAGATTAGTTAGAAAGAAAGAAAGAAAGAAAGAAAGAAAGTTAATTAAAAAGAAAGAAAGAAAGATAGATTAGGTAGAAAGAAAGATAGAAAGATAGATAGATTAGTTAGAAAGAAAGAAAGAAAGTTAATTAAAGAGAAAGAAAGAAAGATTAGTTAGAAAGATAGATTAGTTAGAAAGAAAGAAAGAAAAAAAGATTAGTAAGAAAGAAAGATAGATTAGTTAGAAAGAAAGAAAGAAAGAAAGAAAGAGAAAGAAAGAAATATAGATAAGTTAGAAAGAAAGAAAGATAGATTAGTTAGAAAGAAAGAAAGATGGATTAGTTAGAAAGAAAGAAAAAAGATTAGTTAGAAAGAAAGAAAGAAAGATAGATTAGTTAGAAAGAAAGAAAGAAAGAGATTAGTTAGAAAGAAAAAGAAAGATAGATTAGTTAGAAAGAAAGAAAGATAGATTAGTTAGAAAGAAAGAAAGAAAGAAAGTTAATTAAAAAGAAAGAAAGAAAGATTAGTTAGAAAGATAGATTAGTTAGAAAGAAAGAAAGAAAAAAAGATTAGTAAGAAAGAAAGAAAGAAAGAAAGATAGATTAGTTAAAAAGAAAGAAAAAAAGATTAGTAAGAATGAAAGATAGATTAGTTAGAAAGAAAAAAGGAAAGAAAGATAGAATAGTAAGAAAGAAAGAAAGAAAAAAAGATTAGTGAGAAAGAAAGATAGATTAGTTAGAAAGAAAGAAAGAAAGATTAGTTAGTAAGAAAAAGAAAGATAGATTAGTTAGAAAGAAAGAAAGATAAATTAGTTAGAAAGAAAGAAAGAAAGAAAGAAAGTTAATTAAAAAGAAAGAAAGAAAGATAGATTAGGTAGAAAGAAAGATAGAAAGATAGATAGATTAGTTAGAAAGAAAGAAAGTTAATTAAAAAGAAAGAAAGAAAGATTAGTTAGAAAGATAGATTAGTTAGAAAGAAAGAAAGAAAAAAAGATTAGTAAGAAAGAAAGATAGATTAGTTAGAAAGAAAGAAAGAAAGAAAGAAAGAAAGAAAGAGAAAGAAAGAAAGAAATATAGATAAGTTAGAAAGAAAGATAGATTAGTTAGAAAGAAAGAAAGATGGATTAGTTAGAAAGAAAGAAAAAAGATTAGTTAGAAAGAAAGAAAGAAAGATAGATTAGTTAGAAAGAAAAAAGGAAAGAAAGATAGATTAGTAAGAAAGAAAGGAAGAAAGATAGATTAGTGAGAGATAGATTAGTTAGAAAGAAAGAAAGAAAAAAGATTAGTGAGAAAGAAAGATAGATTAGTTAGAGAGAAAGAAAGATGGATTAGTTAGAAAGAAAGAAAAAAAGATTAGTAAGAAAGAAAGAAAGATAGATTAGTTAGAAAGAAAAAAGGAAAGAAAGATAGATTAGTAAGAAAGAAAGGAAGAAAGATAGATTAGTGAGATAGATAGATTAGTTAGAAAGAAAGAAAGAAAAAAGATTAGTGAGAAAGAAAGATAGATTAGTTTGAAAGAAAGAGATTAGTTAGAAAGAAAAAGAAAGATAGATTAGTTAGAAAGAAAGAAAGATAGATTAGTTAGAAAGAAAGAAAGAAAGAAAGAAAGAAAGTTAATTAAAAAGAAAAAAAGAAATATAGATTAGGTAGAAAGAAAGATAGATAGATTAGTTAGAAAGAAAGAAAGAAAGAAAGTTAATTAAAAAGAAAGAAAGAAAGATTAGTTAGAAGGATAGATTAGTTAGAAAGAAAGAAAGAAAGAAAAAAAGATTAGTAAGAAAGAAAGATAGATTAGTTAGTTAGAAAGAAAGAAAGAAAGAAAGAAAGAAAGAAATATAGATAAGTTAGAAAGAAAGAAAGATAGATTAGTTAGAAAGAAAGAAAAAAAAGATTAGTTAGAAAGAAAGAATGAAAGATAGATAGATTAGTTAGAAAAAAAGAAAGAAAAAAAGATTAGTAAGAAAGAAAGAAAGATAGATTAGTTAGAAAGAAAAAAGGAAAGAAAGATATATTAGTAAGAAAGAAAGAAAGAAAGATAGATTAGTGAGAAAGATAGATTAGTTAGAAAGAAAGAAAGAAAGATAGATTAGTTAGAAAGAAAAAGAAAGATAGATTAGTTAGAAAGAAAGATAGATTAGTTAGAAAGAAATAAATAAATAAAGTTAATTAAAAAGAAAGAAAGAAAGAAAGAAAGATAGATTAGTTAGAAAGAAAGAAAGAAAAAAAGATTAGTAAGAAAGAAAGAAAGATTAGTTAGAAAGAAAGAAAGATAGATTAGTTACAAAGAAAAAGAAAGATAGATTAGTTAGAAAGAAAGAAAGATAGATTGGTTAGAAAGAAAGAAAGAAAGAAAGTTAATTAAAAAGAAAGAAAGAAAGAAAGATTAGTTAGAAAGATAAATTAGTTAGAAAGAAAGATAGATTAGTTAAAAAACAAAGAAAGAGATTTGTTAGAAAGAAAGATAGATTAGTTAGAAAGATAGATTAGTTAGAAAGAAAGATAGATTAGTTAGAAAGAAAGATAACTTAGAAATAAAGAAAGATAGATTATTTAAAAAACAAAGAAAGATGGATTTGATAGAAAGAAAGATAGATTAGCTAGAAAGATAGATTAGTTAGAAAAAAAGAAAGATAGATTAGTTAGAAAGAAAGAAAGATAAATTAGTTAGAAAGTAAGATAGATTAGTTAGAAAGAAAGATAGATTAGTTAGAAAGAAAGAAAGATAGATTAGTTAGAAAGATAGATAGATAAGTTAGAAAGAAAGAAAGAAAGATTAGTTAGAAAGAAAGAAAGATAGATTGGTTAGAAAGAAAGAAAGATTAGTTAGAAAGAAAGATAGATAGATTAGTTAGAAAGAAAAAAGATAGATTAGTTAGAAAGAAAGAAAGTAAGAAAGAAAGAAAGAAAGATTGGTTAGAAAGAAAGATAGATTAGTTAGAAAGATAGAAAGAAAGATAGATTAGTTAGAAAGAAAGAAACAGATTAGTTAGAAAGAAAGAAAGAAAGATAGATTAGTTAGAAAGAAAGAAAGATTAGTTAGTTAGAAAGAAAGAAAGATAGATTAGTTAGAAAGAAAGATAGATTAGTTAGAAAGATAGATAGATAGATAGATTAGTTAGAAAGAAAGAAAGATAGATTAGTTAAAAAGAAAGATAGATAGATTAGTTAGAAAGAAAGATAGATTAGTTAGAAAGAAAGATAGATTAGTTACAAAGATAGATAGATAGATAGATTAGTTAGAAAGAAAGAAAGATAGATTAGTTAGAAAGATAGATAGATTAGTTAGAAAGAAAGATAGATTAGTTAGAAAGAAAGAAAGATAGATTAGTTAGAAAGAATGAAAAAAGAAAGAAAGAAAGAAAGATTGGTTAGAAAGAAAGATAGATTAGTTAGTAAGAAAGATATAAAGAAAGATGGATTAGTTAGACAGAAAGAAACATAGATTAGTTAGAAAGAAAGAAAGAAAGAAAGATAGATTAGTTAGAAAGACTAGTTAGTTAGAAAGAAAGAGATAGATTAGTTAGAAAGAAAGATAGATAGATAGATAGATTAGTTAGAAAGAAAGAAAGATAGATTAGTTAGAAAGAAAGAAAGATATATTAGTTAGAAAGAAAGATAGATAGATTAGTTAGAAAAAAAAGATAGATTAGTTAGAAAGAAAGAAAGATAGATTAGTTAGAAAGAAAGATAGATAGATTAGTTAGAAAGAAAGAAAGATTAGTTAGAAAGAAAGAAAGAATGATAGATTGGTTAGAAAGAAAGAAAGATAGATTAGTAAGAAAGAAAGAAAGGAATAAAGAACGATAGATTAGTTAGAAATAAAGATAAAGTAGTTAGAAAGAAAGATAGATTAGTTAGAAAGAAAGATAGATAGATAGATTAGTTAGAAAGAAAGAACGATTATTTAGAAAGAAAGAAAGATAGATTAGTTAGAAAGAAAGAAAGATTAGTTAGAAAGAAAGATAGATAGATTAGTTAGAAAGAAAAAAAGAAAGAAAGAAAGAAAGAAAAATTGGTTAGAAAGAAAGATAGATTAGTTTGAAAGATAGAGATTAGTTAGAAAGAAAGAAAAGATTAGTTAGAATGAAAGAAAGATAGATAGATTAGTTAGAAAGAAAGAAAGATAGATAGATTAGTTAGAAAGAAAGAGATTAGTTAGAAAGAAAAAAGATAGATTAGTTAGAAAGAAAGAATAAAAGAAAGTAAGAAAGAAAGAATGAAAGATTGGTTAGAAAGAAAGAGATTAGTTAGAAAGATAGATAGATTAGTTAGAAAAAAAGAAAAGTTAGAATGAAAGAAAGATAGAGTAGTTAGAAAGAAAGAAAGATAGATAGATTAGTTAGAAAGAAAGATAGATTAGTTAGAAAGAAAGTAAGGTAGATTAGTTAGAAAGAAAGATAGATTAGTTAGAAAGAAGAAAGATAGATTAGTTAGAAAGAAAGAAAGATTAGTTAGAAAGAAAGAAAGATAGATCAGTTAGCAAGAAAGAAATATTAGTTAGTTAGAAAGAAAGATTAGTTTGAAAGAAAGAAAGATTAGTTTGAAAGAAAGATAGATTAGTAAGAAAGAAAGAAATAAAGAAAGATTAGGTAGAAAGAAAGAAAGATTAGTTAGAAAGATAGATAGATAGATAGATAGATAGATAGATAGATAGATAGATAGATAGATAGATAGATAGATAGATAGATAAAGTTCATTAGTACATATAGAATGGTAGTTTAATTGAATCTAGGGCTTCAGGGAGTTTAGATTTGAGTTTTTGTGTTGTTCACTACTGGGCCACCGTAGTCTTGGCTCAATTTGAACTGTTGCAATGAAAGTCAATGGGATTTTTATGATTTTTAATATTAATTTTTAAGAAATCTGAAAGTCAAATCAGTTTGAAAAGATATAGCACACCGAGTCAGAACAGTCTGAAGGTCTGACCCGAGTTTGGAGTTTGTAGAGTTAAAGCTCTAGGACGAGTTAGAGTCAGAATTTTTTGGGTAAGAAAAATAAGAAGAAGAAGAATAACTAGAAAAAGTTCGTCGAGACAAACTTTAAGTTGGCTTGTGAAAGTTTGGACCAATAAGTTTGAAGAAGTTTAAAGTTTAAATTAGTTTAAAGTTTAATTAGTTTATAGTTCAGTAAGAAAGAAAGAAAGATAGATTAGTTAGAAAGAAAGATAAAAAAAAGATTAGTAAGAAAGAAAGAAAGATAGATTAGTTAGAAAGAAAGAAAGAAAGAAAGATAGATTAGTTAGAAATAAAAAAATAAAAAAAGATTAGTAAGAAAGAAAGATAGATTAGTTAGAAAGAAAGAAAGATAGATTAGTAAGAAAGAAAGAAAGATAGATTAGTAAGAAAGAAAGAAAGAAAAAAATAGTAAGAAAGAAAGAAAGATAGATTAGTAAGAAAGAGAAAGAAAGATAGATTAGTTAGAAATAAAAAAATAAAAAAAGATTAGTAAGAAAGAAAGATAGATTAGTTAGAAAGAAAGAAGGAAAGAAAGATAGATTAGTAAGAAAGAAAAAAAGATAGATTAGTAAGAGAAAGATTGATTAGTAAGAAAGATAGATAGATTAGTTAGACAGAGAGAAAAAAGATTAGTAAGAAAGAAAGATAGATTAGTAAGAAAGAAAGAAAGATAGATTAGTTAGAAAGAAAGAAAGATAGATTAGTAAGAAAGAAAGATAGATTAGTAAGAAAGAAAGAAAGAAAAAGATTAGTAAGAAAGAAAGAAAGATAGATTAGTTAGAAAGAAAGAAAAAAGATTAGTAAGAAAGAAAGAAAGATTAGTAAGAAAGAAAGATAGATTAGTTAGAAAGAAAGAAAGAAAAAAGATTAGTAAGAAAGAAAGAAAAAAAGATTAGTAAGAAAGAAAGAAAGATAGATTAGTAAGAAAGAAAGAAAGAAAAAAAGATTAGCAAGAAAGAAAGAAAGAAAGATAGATTAGTTAGAAAGAAAGAAAAAAAAGATTAGTAAGAAAGAAAGAAAGAAAGAAAAAAAGATTAGTAAGAAAGAAAGATAGATTAGTTAGAAAGAAAGAAAAAAAAGATTAGTAAGAAAGAAAGAAAGAAAAAAAGATTAGTAAGAAAGAAAGATAGATTAGTTAGAAAGAAAGAAAAAAGATTAGTAAGAAAGAAAGAAAAAAAGATTAGTAAGAAAGAAAGAAAGATAGATTAGTTAGAAAGAAAGAAAGAAAAAAAGATTAGCAAGAAAGAAAGAAAGAAAGATAGATTAGTTAGAAAGAAAGAAAAAAAAGATTAGTAAGAAAGAAAGAAAGAAAGAAAAAAAGATTAGTAAGAAAGAAAGAAAAAAAGATTAGTAAGAAAGAAAGATAGATTAGTAAGAAAGAAAGAAAGAAAAAAAGATTAGCAAGAAAGAAAGAAAGATAGATTAGTTAGAAAGAAAGAAAAAAAAGATTAGTAAGAAAGAAAGAAAGAAAAAAAGATTAGTAAGAAAGAAAGATAGATTAGTTAAAAAGAAAGAAAGAAAAAAGATTAGTAAGAAAGAAAGAAAAAAGATTAGCAAGAAAGAAAGAAAGAAAGATAGATTAGTTAGAAAGAAAGAAAAAAAAGATTAGTAAGAAAGAAAGAAAGAAAGAAAAAAAGATTAGTAAGAAAGAAAGATAGATTAGTTAGAAAGAAAGAAAAAAGATTAGTAAGAAAGAAAGAAAAAAAGATTAGTAAGAAAGAAAGAAAGATAGATTAGTAAGAAAGAAAGAAAAAAAGATTAGTAAGAAAGAAAGAAGGATAGATTAGTAAGAAAGAAAGAAAGAAAAAAGATTAGCAAGAAAGAAAGAAAGAAAGATAGATTAGTTAGAAAGAAAGAAAAAAAAGATTAGTTAGAAAGAAAGAAAGAAAGAAAAAAAGATTAGTAAGAAAGAAAGAAAGAAAGAAAAAAAGATTAGTAAGAAAGAAAGATAGATTAGTTAGAAAGAAAGAAAAAAGATTAGTAAGAAAGAAAGAAAAAAAGATTAGTAAGAAAGAAAGATAGATTAGTAAGAAAGAAAGAAAAAAGATTAGAAAGAAAGAAAGATAGATTAGTAAGAAAGAAAGAAAGAAAAAAAGATTAGCAAGAAAGAAAGAAAGATAGATTAGTTAGAAAGAAAGAAAAAAAAGATTAGTAAGAAAGAAAGAAAGATAGATTAGTAAGAAAGAAAGATAGATTAGTTAGAAAGAAAGAAAGAAAAAAGATTAGTAAGAAAGAAAGAAAAAAAGATTAGTAAGAAAGAAAGAAAGAAAACAAGATTAGTAAGAAAGAAAGAAAGATAGATTAGTTAGAAAGAAAGAAAGAAAAAAAGATTAGTAAGAAAGAAAGATAGATTAGTAAGAAAGAAAGATAGAAAAAAAGATTAGTAAGAAAGAAAGAAAGATAGATTAGTAAGACAGAAAGAAAGAAAAAAAGATTAGTAAGAATGAAAGAAAGATAGATTAGTAAGAAAGAAAGAAAGATAGATTAGTAAGAAAGAAAGAAAGAAAAAAAGATTAGTAAGAATGAAAGAAAGATAGATTAGTAAGAAAGAAAGAAAGATAGATTAGTAAGAAAGAAAGAAAGAAAAAGATTAGTAAGAAAGAAAGAAAGATAGATTAGTAAGAAAGAAAGAAAGAAAAAAGATTAGCAAGAAAGAAAGAAAGAAAGATAGATTAGTTAGAAAGAAAGATAGATAGATTAGTTAGAAAGAAAGATAGATTAGTTAGAATGAAAGAAAGATAGAGTAGTTAGAAAGAAAGAAAGATAGATTAGTTAGAAAGAAAGAGATTAGTTAGAAAGAAAGAAAGAGATTAGTTAGAAAGAAAGAGATTAGTTAGAAAGAAAGATAGATAGATTAGTTAGAAAGAAAGAGATTAGTTAGAAAGAAAGATAGATAGATTATTTAGAAAGAAACATAGATAGATTAGTTAGAAAGAAAGATAGATTAGTTAGAAAGAAACATAGATAGATTAGTTAGAAAGAAATAAAGAAATAAAGATAGATTAGTTTGAAAGAAATAAAGAAAGATAGATTAGTTAGAAAGAAAAAAAGATAGATTAGTTAGAAAGAAATAAAGAAATAAAGATAGATTAGTTAGAAAGAAAGAAAGATAGATTAGTTAGAAAGAAAGAAAGATAGATTAGTTAGAAAGAAAAAAGATAGATTAGTTTGAAAGAAATAAAGAAAGATAGATTAGTTAGAAAGAAAGATAGATAGATTAGTTAGAAAGAAAGAGATTAGTTAGAAAGAAACATAGATAGATTAGTTAGAAAGAAAGAAAGATAGATTAGTTAGAAGGAAATATTAGTTAGAAAGAAAGAAAGATAGATTAGTTAGAAAGAAAGAAAGATAGATTAGTTTGAAAGAAATAAAGAAAGATAGATTAGTTAGAAAGAAAGAAAGAAAGAAAGAAAGATAGATAGATAGATAGATAGATAGATAGATAGATAGATAGATAGATAGATAGATAGATAGATAGATAAGAAAGAAAGATAGATTAGTTAGAAATAAAGATATATAGATAGATTAGTTAGAAAGAAAGAAAGATAGATAGATAGATAGATAGATAG
>JAULUF010000042.1:37582500-37585000 GCA_031834385.1 Semotilus atromaculatus | reverse complement strand
AAATAAATCAAACTCTGTCATAAATGTAAAACTACAGTCTTCATTTAGAAACACTGAGGAAAACTGAAGCGCTAAACATGTTTATATTCAATCTGACGTCGCAAATTTGGTAAAACAAAAATGTTTTGTTTTATACGCACTCTAAAAGACACTGGGTTAAAAACAACCCATATTGGGCTGGAGAATCTGGACCGAACACACGTTGAGTTCATGTTACCCTGCATAATGGGTTGATTCATTTTTATTATAGTAATTTTTTTTAATTCATACATTAATTAAATGTTTACAGATTCACTTAAATCCTCTAAACTCAAAAAAATATATATTGCATACATTTAAGCTCATTTACAAATATTAGAAGTACAAAATTAAACATTTAGAAGTAATTTATGTTAGACAAAAACTACCCAAACACTGAGAAAATAACCCAACAAATTTACCCAAAAGACTCGAAAGAAATGTTTCACTAGTGTGTGCAGGACTCTATAGTTCATTTCTGTAAGTGAGGAGAGCAGAATAAAGTAAACTGTGACATATTATACCCAAATATTCTTCATACAGGGACTACCAGTAAAAATATGATGATTCGGACACTTTGAGCTGATCATTCAGTGTTTTTTCTGTAATTGCTAATGCTCTTTTTACACACAGACTGAACAACATGAAGCATTGCTTGGTCACTGGTTGAGCTAAACTGGTATTATCTAATTGTGTAGTTAAATTTAACAGCTGACAGATATTCAACATAATTCATGTGTGAGTCTAACAGAAGGACGGACAAAACCACTGAAATATCAACTTTTTACAATATCACCGTTTTCTAAACTATAGTGAATAAACTGATAATGTGAGAAATGTTGAAGGTGTCTGAATAAATGTTGCTTTGACTGTTTTAATATGTTTGTTCTCCAGGCGACGGCATGAACGCGTACATGGTGTATAAAGTGTCGACGAAGGTGAGCAAGGATTCTGGATTCTCATCTGAGATATTCTGGATCTGGTGTGACTCTGAATCCTGTGTGTTTGTGTGTGTGTGTGTGTGTGTGTGTGTGTGTGTGTGTGTTTGTGTGTGTGTGTGTGTGTGTGTGTGTGTGTGTTTGTTTTTGTTTGTGTGTGTGTGTGTGTGTGTGTGTGTGTGTAGACCAGCCTGTCCATATTCAGCAGAGACCATGTGTCTGTGAAGAGGCGCTTCAGTGATTTTCTGGGTCTGCACAGTAAATTAGCCTCCAAGTACCTGCACATCGGCTACATCGTGCCTCCGGCGCCAGAGAAAAGCATTGTGGGTAAGTTTTGCACGAGCCGTTCACTGATGACCACAGAAGCGCCGCGCCGGTTCACACTCGTGTGTGTGTGTGTGTGTGTGTGTGTTTCAGGGATGACGAAGGTCAAAGTGGGAAAAGAGGACACGTCATCGGCGGAGTTTGTCGAAAAAAGAAGATCTGCGTTGGAAAGGTATTTCAAAGAATTAATACGTCAACATTCAAATTAACATTTTAGAAGAATATTTTAATGAATTAATTACAATGAATACAAATAAATCTGCGTTAGAAGGGTATTTAAAATATTTAATACATAAATCTTAAAATAAATATTTGTATTTTTTTATTAATTAAAATTAATAAATGAATTAATTAAAATAGATACATTTAAATGTATTAAAATTAATTATATTAAATCTTCTTTGGAAAGTTGTATCAAAGATATAATATAATATTAAGAAATAATAAAATATTTTTTAAAGAAATATTTGAATAGAATTTTCTTAATTGATATTATAAATGTTATGCATTTACAAATTATTATAAATATTAACATTTATTATGAATTTAAAAACATAATAAAAATTAATATGCTTTAGAGAGGTATTACAAATAATTAATAAATACATATTTTAATAATTATTTATACATTTTTTAAATAATAATTATTTACAAAATTAAACTAAGCAAATTATTATTACTTAGTTAATAAAATAATTAATCAATAAATTAATGCATAAATATATAAATATAATACAAAATATTAATATGAATGAATTCAAATTAAAATATTTTATTAATAATAATAAATTACAATATTTTATTAATAATAATAATCAAAAATATCAATATGAATGCATTCAAATTAAAATATTTTATTAATAACAATAATAATAATATTAATAATAATAAATTGCAATATTTTATTAATAATAATAATTAAAAATATTAATATTAATTACAATTAAATAAGTTCAAAATGTAATAATTTTTGTAAAGAATTAATAAATAAATAAATATTTTAATAAAATTTTTAATGAATAATAATAAGAATAAACTAAAATAGTGTAATGATGTTTTTAATGAATAATAATTGGTTATGTCAGAATAAGTCAGATGTTCAGTGTCTTCATTAATTCTCTGTTCAGTTTCTCTGGATGTGAATCTCCTTTCCACTGTTTTTCCTGCGTTTCAAAGATCACTCGTGTTCGGCGTTTTGTGGCTAAAAGGTTGAGCAACAA
>JAULUF010000042.1:37547500-37577500 GCA_031834385.1 Semotilus atromaculatus | reverse complement strand
AATAAAATAACATACAATACATTTGATTTAAATAAATTGTAATCAAATAAGAAAAAGTATTAAATAAAATTAATATAAATTAATTAATTAAAATAATCAAGAAAATGTATTAAAATAAAATGCATTTGATTTAAACAAATAAATGAATTGTAATCAAATAAGAATATTTATTCAAATTAAATAATGTATATAAATTTGATTTAAATAACTAATACATCTTACAGTAAAGTACTATAGTGAGTAGGAAAAAATGAGTACTGTGACATAATAGCAACTAAATATTTCCTAATGTAGATTTTTGCAAATCTTATGATTTCTGTCTGTGTGTGTGTGTGTCTGTGTGTGTGTCTGTCTGTGTGTGTGTGTTTCTGTGTGTGTGTGTGTTTCTGTGTTTCTGTGTGTGTGTGTGTCTGTGTGTGTGTGTGTGTGTGTGTGTGTGTGTGTGTGTGTGTGTCTGTGTCTGTCTGTCTGTCTGTGTGTGTGTGTGTGTGTGTGTGTGTGTGTGTGTCTGTGTCTGTCTGTCTGTCTGTGTGTGTGTGTGTGTGTGTGTGTGTCTGTCTGTCTGTGTGTGTGTGTGTCTTGTGTCTGTGTGTGTGTCTGTCTGTCTGTCTGTGTGTGTGTGTGTGTGTGTCTGTCTGTGTGTGTCTGTCTGTGTGTGTCTGTCTGTGTGTGTGTGTGTGTGTGTGTGTGTGTGTGTGTTCCTGCATGCAGTGGTTTGAAGAGAAACAGCAGCAGTTCGAGAATCTGGACGTCCAGCTCCGGAAGCTTCACGCGAGTGTGGAGTCTCTGGTGTGTCACAGGAAGGGTGAGCGCACAAACAGCACAGACACTGTTTTATGAGTGATATTAAAGATCATATTCACAGTCAGGAGTTTGGAAAAGTACATTTTTGAAAGAAATGTTTCTTGAGGATCAAATCATCATATTAGAATGATTTCATTTCAATTCACATGTATTTGTACAGCGCTTTTCACCAACACATCGTTTCAAAGCAGCTTCACAGAAGATGTCCAGATTATAATGTACAGTGGTCCGTTATCAGAGACTGTCTGAGGGATGTTCAATGAATGTGGAACTGAGGCAGAATAACGGGACGGAGAATATGAGTAATTATGGTAACAAATAAAGAAATGACAACAACATACTGAATGAATCAATATATTCTGTTTTGTAAATGCAGGACATGCAGAGTGTGTTGCGCTGAGACACAGGACCGACGCAGTGTTACACTCGTGGCAATGTTGAAAATCAGAGACAGACAATTAGAGAAATGCAATTGACCGTTAGAGACCGTGCAATTAGAGACCGTGCAATTGACACACACACACACACACCATGTTCTCACGCAGTGAAAAACACATCGCGGAGCAGAGAGACTGACAACACGCTGACAGACCAGCTTACTGTTCGGTTACTTTTGATATTAAACATATTAAACAAAGTCTCACCTTTCAAATTTGGTCATTTTTGAAAGAAATTTAGACAATAAACTCGTGATCCGATCATCTCTTCCTTCTAGTTCATTTATAGCATCAAATAAACATGAATGAACATCAGAAGGAATGTTGTTTTAACCGCGGAAAGGCGTCAGTACACTCCGTTTTTCAAGTTCAAATCCTCCCATGTTAATCTACTAACTCTCCTGACTGCTTTGTCGGACAAAATGGCGGATCAATCAAGCTCCACGCGAAGGGTCAATTAACCAACAGAAAACATCCACTTTATTGCTTAACTGCACCAACACAACTTTACAGCTCGTTATCCTCAATCGACAATGATGAGACACATCATCTCAGTGTTAAAAGTGAAGAGGGGAATAATCCTGGAAACACGGAGCCCTCCTCCACCGGCTGGAACTGGACACACACTTCTTTCCTTCTAAAAAAAATTAAATAGACTAAAATAGCCCCATAAATCCACACATGGACTACTGTACTCACTTTTGTCCTTTCAGAACATAAATCAGACACTAACATTCAGTCTAGGTCAGCCATACCACAGATATTTAGGAGTTTATCACAGAGACATGCATAGATCCGACTCTATGTGTGTGTTTAAATGGTCCAGTGTGAACTTTAGCCCAGCGTGTCAGAGGTTCTGGGTTCGAATCCGCACTCGATTAGTTCTTTTTTTCTTTTTTCTCATCAAAACCGATTATGTTTATCAGCGGTTGAATATCAGGCAGGGTTTTGAATATCAGGCAAGACTGTGAGCCACAGAGAACACTATCACACCGATCACTTCATTTCAAAAACACACATTTCAGCGCTAATCGCCTCTTTAACAAACGAACGAAATGAATGCTCTGCTAGTTAACTGGAGATTTTTTATTTATTTGTATTGGTACATTCGTGCCGTGAGAAGTTTCAGAAGTGGTGAACATGGGCCGATACACAATCCCTCAGGGGAGCCTTAATTAAAAAAATGTTAGATTAATAGTGTATTCGCTGCATATGCTTGATCTGATTTTATTCATTAGACAAAGAAAGTCGTGAAATACACTCATTTGTCAAGGATAACGCAAGAAAGTTAAAGACTTATTTCCATTGTGGTCCTTGATGTAAAGCACAAGCTTCACTCATAGGGTTAGGGTTACTTCGGCATTGCATACCATTATAAATACAAAGCTACAATAAGTTTTCACATTTACACATTTCACAATCACAATTAAACATGCACACAATACAATACAAATTCATCACTAAAATAACCTATCTCTCTAGTCTAATAACTAACTTTTTAGCACTAAAACCAACCATATTATATTACACCGTGTCGTAACGTGTTTGTCCTGACCAGCCCCGACAGCGACACTCGATGATTCTATTTTAGAAACGGTTTCTATTTTTCTGGAACAACAAACACAGAGTGTGTGGATGATCACCGCAGGCACTGTTTATGTGCTTTATTTAAAGGTCCCGTTCTTCGCGATTCCATTTTTCAAACTTTAGTTAGTGTGTAATGTTGCTGTTAGAGCATATAAGTAATACCTGTAAAATTATAACGCTCAAAGTTCAATGCCTAGTGTGATATTTTATTTGACAGAAGTCCACTTTAAAAGCCTATAGTGAGCGTCCGGTTTGGACTACATCCCTCGACTTCCTTTTTTAATGACGTAACTAGAACAGTTTTTGGACTAATCTCCGCCCGCAGGAATACATAAAAAAGGGGAGTTTCGTTTGTAGAGTGTGTTTGTCGCCATGTCGTCGAGACTATATTATTTATGTTTTGATTCATACCCAACTCTCTTTGGCCCAGCTACAAACCTCGGCCAAGTCAACTAATGATCGAGCTACCAAGCAACAATTTCTGATGTTGTAATTGTTCAAGTTCAGACGGGTAACATTAGGCTAATCTTTCTCTCAAAATCGTTCAATACTGTTTATGCATCAGTAAGTCAAGCCAGTGACTAAAATATCAACTTCACATCGTTTAACGTTATTTTAGTAGGATGAAAATAATCTTATTTAAATTGTGAATAAATTATATACAGAAAGCGATCAAAGAACAATCTCTTCACACAGCGCGAGTTTATCTGGACACTTGCCAAACTCATTATGAAATCAATGACGCACGTTACACTGCACAACGAAGCTCTTACTGTATTTACATCATCGTGTTTGCATTGGTGAAAGCATTAGAGAGAGTGCAGAAACTGCGTTGCAATGATAAGATCTTTATTCTCGCGATCAACACACTGTCATCTGTTCAAAGCTCATCACATCTTATGTGATGGGAATAGATCTAAATACTTTAAAAACATCTCACGATTCGCTAATCTCGATAGCTGTAATAGTAAAAACGTATAATATCTGTAGTAAAAGTATTCAAGAGAGTTTCACATGTAATACGAAGCTATTTCATATGCAAGCCTGTCAGCCAATCACAGCAGAGGCCGGTACACAGCAGACACGCCCCTTCAAACAGAGCGTTCACATCAGAGGCTAATCAGGCTAGGAAAAATGACTTTTATTTCTAAATTATGACTATTTTTGATCTAAAAAACATACTAACATTATAAGGGCAACCCAGGAAAACATTATAAAATAATAAAATAACCCCGTAATGTCCCGCGCTGATGTAATGTCCCGCGCTGATGTAATGTCCCGCGCTGATGTAATGTCCCGCGCTGATGTAATGTCCCGCGCTGATGTAATGTCCCGCGCTGATGTAATGTCCCGCGCTGATGTAATGTCCCGCACTGATGTAATGTCCCGCGCTGATGTAATGTCCCGCGCTGATGTAATGTCCCGCGCTGATGTAATGTCCCGCGCTGATGTAATGTCCCGCGCTGATGTAATGTCCCGCGCTGATGTAATGTCCCGCACTGATGTAATGTCCCGCGCTGATGTAATGTCCCGCGCTGATGTAATGTCCCGCGCTGATGTCCCGCGCTGATGTAATGTCCCGCGCTGATGTAATGTCCCGCGCTGATGTAATGTCCCGCGCTGATGTAATGTCCCGCACTGATGTAATGTCCCGCACTGATGTAATGTCCCGCGCTGATGTAATGTCCCGCACTGATGTAATGTCCCGCGCTGATGTAATGTCCCGCACTGATGTAATGTCCCGCGCTGATGTAATGTCCCGCACTGATGTAATGTCCCGCGCTGATGTAATGTCCCGCGCTGATGTAATGTCCCGCGCTGATGTAATGTCCCGCTCTGATGTAATGTCCCGCGCTGATGTAATGTCCCGCGCTGATGTAATGTCCCGCGCTGATGTAATGTCCCGCGCTGATGTAATGTCCCGCGCTGATGTAATGTCCCGCGCTGATGTAATGTCCCGCGCTGATGTAATGTCCCGCTCTGATGTAATGTCCCGCGCTGATGTAATGTCCCGCGCTGATGTAATGTCCCGCGCTGATGTAATGTCCCGCGCTGATGTAATGTCCCGCGCTGATGTAATGTCCCGCGCTGATGTAATGTCCCGCGCTGATGTAATGTCCCGCGCTGATGTAATGTCCCGCGCTGATGTAATGTCCCGCTCTGATGTAATGTCCCGCGCTGATGTAATGTCCCGCGCTGATGTAATGTCCCGCGCTGATGTAATGTCCCGCTCTGATGTAATGTCCCGCGCTGATGTAATGTCCCGCTCTGATGTAATGTCCCGCGCTGATGTAATGTCCCGCTCTGATGTAATGTCCCGCGCTGATGTAATGTCCCGCGCTGATGTAATGTCCCGCGCTGATGTAATGTCCCGCTCTGATGTAATGTCCCGCGCTGATGTAATGTCCCGCGCTGATGTAATGTCCCGCGCTGATGTAATGTCCCGCGCTGATGTAATGTCCCGCGCTGATGTAATGTCCCGCGCTGATGTCCCGCGCTGATGTAATGTCCCGCGCTGATGTAATGTCCCGCGCTGATGTAATGTCCCGCGCTGATGTAATGTCCCGCGCTGATGTCCTGCGCTGATGTAATGTCCCGCGCTGATGTAATGTCCCGCGCTGATGTAATGTCCCGCGCTGATGTAATGTCCCGCGCTGATGTAATGTCCCGCGCTGATGTCCCGCGCTGATGTAATGTCCCGCGCTGATGTAATGTCCCGCGCTGATGTAATGTCCCGCGCTGATGTAATGTCCCGCGCTGATGTAATGTCCCGCGCTGATGTAATGTCCCGCGCTGATGTAATGTCCCGCGCTGATGTAATGTCCCGCGCTGATGTAATGTCCCGCGCTGATGTAATGTCCCGCGCTGATGTAATGTCCCGCGCTGATGTAATGTCCCGCGCTGATGTAATGTCCCGCGCTGATGTAATGTCCCGCGCTGATGTAATGTCCCGCGCTGATGTAATGTCCCGCGCTGATGTAATGTCCCGCGCTGATGTAATGTCCCGCACTGATGTAATGTCCCGCACTGATGTAATGTCCCGCGCTGATGTAATGTCCCGCACTGATGTAATGTCCCGCGCTGATGTAATGTCCCGCACTGATGTAATGTCCCGCACTGATGTAATGTCCCGCGCTGATGTAATGTCCCGCGCTGATGTAATGTCCCGCACTGATGTAATGTCCCGCGCTGATGTAATGTCCCGCGCTGATGTAATGTCCCGCACTGATGTAATGTCCCGCGCTGATGTAATGTCCCGCACTGATGTAATGTCCCGCGCTGATGTAATGTCCCGCACTGATGTAATGTCCCGCACTGATGTAATGTCCCGCGCTGATGTAATGTCCCGCACTGATGTAATGTCCCGCGCTGATGTAATGTCCCGCGCTGATGTGACCCGCAGAGCTGTCGGTGAACACGGTGGCGTTTGCGAAGAGCTCCGCGATGCTGGGGAACTCGGAGGACCACACGGCCCTGTCGCGCGCGCTGTCTCAGCTGGCCGAGGTGGAGGAGAAGATCGACACGCTGCACCAGGATCAGGCCTGTAACGACTTCTTCATGTTCTCCGAGCTGCTGGGAGATTACGTGCGGCTCATCACCGCCGTCAAGGTGAGCGCAGACACGGCAGTTACCAAACACTCCTGCTTCTATAGCGAGGTTCGTACGAGATAGTTCACACACAAATGAAAATTAGCCCAATTTTGGATGATAGATAGATGCACTTTTATCATGAATAGATGCACTTTTATGATGAATAGATGCACTTTTATGATGGATAGATGCACTTTTATGATGGACAGATGCACTTTTATGATGGATAGATGCACTTTTATAGATGCACTTTTATCATGGATAGATGCACTATTATGATGGACAGATGCACTATTATGATGGACAGATGCACTTTTATAGATGCACTTTTATGATGGACAGATGCACTTTTATGATGGACAGATGCACTTTTACTTTTATGATGGACAGATGCACTTTTATGATATGGACAGATGCACTTTTATGATGGACAGATGCACTTTTATGATGGACAGATGCACTTTTATGATGGATAGATGCACTTTTATGATGGATAGATGCACTTTTATGATGGATAGATGCACTTTTATGATGGATAGATGCACTTATGATGGACAGATGCACTTTTATGATGGACAGATGCACTTTTATGATGGACAGATGCACTTTTATGATGGATAGATGCACTTTTATGATGGATAGATGCACTTATGATGGACAGATGCACTTTTATGATGGATAGATGCACTTTTATGATGGACAGATGCACTTTTATGATGGACAGATGCACTTTTATGATGGATAGATGCACTTATGATGGACAGATGCACTTTTATGATGGACAGATGCACTTTTATGATGGACAGATGCACTTTTATGATGGACAGATGCACTTTTATGATTGACAGATGCACTTTTATGATGGACAGATGCACTTTTATGATGGACAGATGCACTTTTATGATGGACAGATGCACTTTTATGATGGACAGATGCACTTTTATGATGACAGATGCACTATTATAGATGCACTTTTATCATGGATAGATGCACTTTTATCATGGATAGATGCACTTTTATAGATGCACTTTTATCATGGATAGATGCACTTTTATAGATGCACTTTTATCATGGATAGATGCACTTTTATAGATGCACTTTTATCATGGATAGATGCACTTTTATCATGGATAGAGCACTTTTATAGATGCACTTTTATCATGGATAGATGCACTTTTATAGATGCACTTTTATCATGGATAGATGCACTTTTATAGATGCACTTTTATCATGGATAGAGCACTTTTATAGATGCACTTTTATCATGGATAGATGCACTTTTATAGATGCACTTTTATCATGGATAGATGCACTTTTATCATGGATAGATGCACTTTTATAGATGCACTTTTATCATGGATAGATGCACTTTTATCATGGATAGAGCACTTTTATAGATGCACTTTTATCATGGATAGATGCACTTTTATCATGGATAGATGCACTTTTATAGATGCACTTTTATCATGGACAGATGCACTTTTATGATGGACAGATGCACTTTTATGATTGACAGATGCACTTTTATGATGGACAGATG
The DNA here is from genome assembly GCA_031834385.1 of Semotilus atromaculatus. Classification (NCBI taxonomy): domain Eukaryota; kingdom Metazoa; phylum Chordata; class Actinopteri; order Cypriniformes; family Leuciscidae; genus Semotilus; species Semotilus atromaculatus. The sequence goes on along the minus strand of JAULUF010000042.1, from coordinate 37,569,541 downwards.
CACTTTTATGATGGACAGATGCACTTTTATGATGGACAGATGCACTTTTATGATGGACAGATGCACTTTTATGATTGACAGATGCACTTTTATGATGGACAGATGCACTTTTATGATGGACAGATGCACTTTTATGATGGACAGATGCACTTTTATGATGGACAGATGCACTTTTATGATGGACAGATGCACTTTTATGATTGACAGATGCACTTTTATGATGGACAGATGCACTTTTATGATGGACAGACAGATGCACTTTTATGATGGACAGATGCACTTTTATGATTGACAGATGCACTTTTATGATGGACAGATGCACTTTTATGATGGACAGATGCACTTTTATGATGGACAGATGCACTTTTATGATGGACAGATGCACTATTATAGATGCACTTTTATCATGGATAGATGCACTTTTATAGATGCACTTTTATCATGGATAGATGCACTTTTATAGATGCACTTTTATCATGGATAGATGCACTTTTATCATGGATAGAGCACTTTTATAGATGCACTTTTATCATGGATAGATGCACTTTTATCATGGATAGATGCACTTTTATAGATGCACTTTTATCATGGACAGATGCACTTTTATGATGGACAGATGCACTTTTATGATGGACAGATGCACTTTTATGATGGACAGATGCACTTTTATGATTGACAGATGCACTTTTATGATGGACAGATGCACTTTTATGATGGACAGATGCACTTTTATCATGGATAGATGCACTTTTATAGATGCACTTTTATCATGGATAGATGCACTTTTATAGATGCACTTTTATGTTGGACAGATGCACTTTTATAGACTTCAAAACAGAAACTGCCATTCACTCTCATTATAAAGGTCTCATTACCAGGACAATTTTTTATATAATTCTGATTGTATTCGTCTGAAAGAAGAATGTCATATACACTAGGATGGCTTGAGGGCGAGTATATCATGGGCTAATTTTCATTTTTGAGTGAACTATCCCTTTAAAGAACTTGAAGTACTTGAATTTGACTTTGTGAAATGTAAGTCCTGGAAAACCCTTGAAAAAAGTCATATATATTAAAAGGTACTTTAAAAGTGCTTGAATTATTGAAAGAAAATGTATGTGAAATTAGTGGTTAATTTTCTTGATAAAACATTCGCAACATCACATATTTCAGTTATTAAACTACTTCCTCAGGGTCAATCACTCATTCAGGGTTTGTACAAGGGGCTTGAGTTTGACTTTTCCTGGCGTCTGGTTTGTCTCACGGCTGGTCATGTGACGCGTCATGTGTCTGCAGGGCGTGTTCGACCAGCGAATGAAGACATGGGGCAAATGGCAGGAGGCGGAGATGATGCTTCAGCGGAAGAGAGAAGCCGAAGCCAAACTACAGTACGCCAACAAACCCGACAAACTCCAGCAGGCCAAAGACGAGATCAAGGAGGTACGAACACGCTCACACACACGACACGGTTCTCATGGACATTGGTGACACGATCAGCGCAAGCTGTGTCTGATTAACGGATTTGTTCATGAGCTTGTGTGTAAAAATGCGTCCCAATTCACACACTTATGCACTGTGTCACTTTTATTCATGCACAAAAATCTAAATAAAAGTTCAGAAAACTATCTGCAAAAAGCCTGCCAAAATAAATGTTTGGCTTAACTTGAAGAAATTGTGACAGAAATATTTGACTATTGTTTATTACAATGTTCCTCTCAAAGTTGTAATAACAACAATAATAATGCATTATTATAATTAGAGTAATATCATTCAACCAAAATATTTTTTGTTCAGTCTTAATTTACAAAGTATAGTACTTACAAACTCTGTTGTACAGCACCTTATTTGACAAATAAAAGTCTTTTGTTGTAAATTTGATTATATTTTTAAAATAGATTTTTGAATTATTTTTATTAGATACCATTTTTAATGATAAATTAATCAATGTTATTGCTCATTTGCATAATCATAGAACCGCGTATACTAAATGAGGCAAGGGTGTCGAGTTACGTTCAAGATATTTTAAGACATTTCAATGAAAAAACGTTTAAATATGTCATTTTGGTGATCAAAGATGAGTTTTAAAGGATACAGTTATTGACTACAGGGGGACTTTAAATTCATGAAATTAATTTTAAAATCTAAAAAAATATATTTTAAAAATAAGTTCATTTTCAGTTTGGGTTTTTGAATTGATATTTCGGGCATTTTGTAGAATAAATAATGCAAATAATGTGTTGTAAATCCAGCAAGAATAAGTTCAGTGGATGATGCACGTAATAATAATTTTTAAAAAAGAAGTCTGGAATCGCAGTTTAATTACAGAGCCAAAGCGGTTATTAAATAACGATGACAAAATAACCTTTAAACCGCCCACACTAGCGGGTTTCCTACATAGTGCGTAAAACGTCATTTCAAGGGTCTTTTATTGTCATTCCATACACATTTTCACATGAAGGAATGAAACTAGTCCGGTCAAAACACAAGATAAAAACATGAATCAAAAACATTAGAAACTAGTGTGTATGTCTAAGCAGCTTCATCAATAAATAGCATAATAGCAATAAAAACTAGATTAGACAATGTAAGAATAAAAATAGTGCAGTGATTATTTTGGACACTAGTCAAATATTATTGCACATAAAATGTCTAAATAATACTGTTATATATATATATTTTAAAAACACTATATTATTGCTCTATATTTGGGACACAGCTTGAGTTTGAGAGCAGCGCCGGGGATGATGGGAATTATCCAGCATGTTTACTTCCTTCCCTTCGGTTCATTCATATCTCGACTGTTTCTCCAAACCCCCGACAGCTGCAAGAGTTCATGACAGTTATTGATTCTTTTAAGCATGAAACATTTTCAGCCTCTTTAATTTCTGCATTTTCCCCGTCACGCCCCCCGAAGGAGATGGAGGAGGTAGGACTGTGGCTTTGGTTTTATTTGCTGTCTTCATCATCACGCCTGCTCTTTTACACTCCTCATGCCTCTTATATTTGCATAATGCAGATCAAAGCCTAATTATGGATTCATCAGACGCTCACAAATGCACTACATCTCTCACTTTAACAGCGGAGTTGTGTTTTTAGTGTACATTGGCTGATGTTGTGTGTTGTTTGTTTGTAGTTATGCAGGATTCATTATAGATCATCGCTCTCATCCCATAAATGATAATCATGCACTCTCTAGTAGAGATGCACCGATTGACCGGCGCGTGACCGGAACCGGCCGATTTTCACGTGATCGACCGGCCGGTCAGTCTGACATATGCCGATTTTATGCCGGTCAAATGCACTCGGGCGCCGCATGATTAACGTCGCGCAACATCAGCACACGGAACGCACATGTAGGAAACCTCGTGAATTACGGCCGTTTCACACCGCAAGTCTGAGCGGCGCGTATTTTTTTCGGCTTGTTAATCATTGAGTGTATTCACACCGGGAGCGGGAGCAGGAGCAGCGCGGGAGCGTCGAGCGGGAGCGTCGAGCAGGAGCGTCGAGCAGGAGCAGCGCGGGAGCGTCGAGCGGGAGCGTCGAGCAGGAGCAGCGCGGGAGCAGCCGTGAAGCGGTTTCGGCGCCGTGTCTATTTTTGCTCACGCTCAATTAAAGTGAAAGCACACTTTTGATGGCCCAAAAAAAAAAAAAAGGATTTTAAAGTGCTCAAAATGCACAGAATTTGCATGTCGTGTGTTGTAGTGGAGTAGGCTATGTCAGAAAAGAAAATGAAGACTCTCTATAGAAAATATTTATAGAAAATGTACCCATTTAACCGTTTTTATTATTAAGTTTGAGTAAAAGTATATGGTGTTTTAAAAAAATATATATATAGAAAATAAATATTTGTGTTATTGAAAATAAAAAAAGTGGTTTGAAAAAATCTAATCGGTATCGGCTAAAATCAGCATCGGCTAAAATCAGCATCGGCTAAAATCAGCATCGGCAGGTCAAACTCAATGGAAATCGGAATCGGCCTAGAAAATTGTAATCGGTGCATCTCTAGTCTCTAGATCTTCTGACCTGACGTGACTTGTTTATTCTGCTTGAGACGGACCGTTTTTCAGCTCTCATTCCTAAAGTGTGTGTGTGTGTGTGTGTGTGTGTGTGTGTTCAGTGGGAAGGTAAAGTGCAGCAGGGTGAAAGAGATTTCGAGCAGATCTCTAAAGTCATCCGGCGAGAGGTGGGGCGATTCGAGGTGAGTTCAGCTGTCAGTGTGTGTTTGCTGTCAGTGTGTGTTAAAAGCAAACGCTTGTTTCTCTGACGAGTGTCTTTTTCTCCTCACAGAAAGACAGAGTGAAGGATTTCAAAGTCGTCATCGTTAAATATCTGGAGTCACTAGTTCACACACAACAGCAGGTACGTGTTGAAGCCTCGAGCTGTGCTGGAAATACTGCTTATAAATCTCTATCGCCAAATACTGGACTCAATCTTTTTATCAGCTCTTTTTCTTTCATTAGCAAAACCTGTGCTAATTGAATGAATGAGCAAAGGCAGTAAGTTTTAGTCCAATGAAACAACATTAACTGCATTCTTACACTGTGTCCTGACCAGACGGTTTTGTCTTAACTAGCCGCGGCGGTGATGCACGACCATTTGATTTTAGAAACGGTTGTATTTCTGTGATTCTGTTGCTGGAACAACAATGATAATAACCTGCTACTGATTATGTGCTTTATTTAATGTTAAATCTAATGTGAGTTTGAATATCATTTTGCGTGACCTTTATAGCATCTTCTGATTGGCTGATTTTTGATTGATTTGGTTGTGAGTGCAGTGCGCTTGCAGAGAGACTCCGCCCACACTCTCTTCTGATTGGCTGATTTTTGATTGATTGGTTGTGAGTGCAGTGCGCTTGCAGAGAGACTCCGCCCACACGCTATTCTGATTGGCTGATTTTTGATTGATTGGTTGCGAGTGCAGTGCGCTTGCAGAGAGACTCCGCCCACACACTCTTCTGATTGGCTGATTTTTTTATTTTTATTTAAATGAATTAATTAAAGCTATATCCTGAAAATATTCCTATGATGGAACCCCTGAAAGGTTATATACATATAGAACCTTTTGTAGGATTTCGGGGTAAAGTAAATCCTCTCCGCGTTAAAGGGACCTAAACACAACATGAGGGTTAATGATCAGCCAATCAGAGTAAAGAACCATGTTCTCTGATCAGATGCCATGGGAAAGTTCATGTGTTGTTTCTTCTGTCTCTGTCTTTCAGCTAATAAAGTATTGGGAGGCGTTCTTGCCCGAAGCCAAAGCGATCGCGTGATCGGACGACCCTCGGCTCATCATCCTCTTTATTCTCCAGTGATGATCCTGCAAGAAAAGCTGCACAGACTTAATTCAACTCTAATGATAGCACTACAATAATAAAAAAGCATCTCAATCTCTTCATCGTTTGTTTGGTGTGTAAAGATCAGCGCGGTCGTCTCTTCACTCCGATGATCCCGAGCGGCGGATGAATGTGGCGTTAGGCAGTGATCCGGCAGTGATCCGGCAGTGATCCGGCAGGGGAAGGCCTTCTGTTCTCTGCTCTCCGCCGTCTCGTATGTACAGAATGAAGCATTATTCTCTTGATCAGTATTTAAGAGTATCAATAATAATCGCTGAGGCTTTCGGCAGCTCGTGCGCTCTGGACTCTGCTACTCGCGTTCACGTATATACATATGTATATTTTTTTATTTTGCTTTGTAGCCTGAAATTTTTGAACGTTTCAGTTGATTCATTGTAACAGATTTTTTAATCACAAGTATTTTTTACTCTACATTCCTGTGCAACAATATCTGAACCTTAATAAAGGAATGAATCTGTATCGGAACTCGACGTCATGTTTTTTACTTTAGTGAATATTCGGTTTTCTAGTTCTGCAATTTTCTATAAAAATTATTTTTTTATATGAAAGCTTGTTTCTTTTACGGAACAAAAAATAAACAAGGCAATTGTGAATTTTTATCTAAAAATTCAAGGTTATATTTCACAATTTTCACCATTTTCTCGCAATTGCAAGTTTATATCCCAGAACTCTGACTTTTTCTCGCAATTGCGAGTTTATGTCCCACAATTCAACCATTTTCTCGCAATTGCAAGTTTATATCCCAGAACTCTGACTTTTTCTCGCAATTGCGAGTTTATGTCCCACAATTCAACCATTTTCTCGCAATTGCAAGTTTATATCCCAGAACTCTGACTTTTTCTCGCAATTGCGAGTTTATGTTCCACAATTCAACCATTTTCTCGCAATTCCGAGTTTGTCCCACAATTCAACCATTTTCTTGCAATTGCGAGTTTATGTCCCACAATTCAACCATTTTCTCGCAATTTCGAGTTTATATTGCACAATTCAACCATTTTCTCGCAATTGCGAGTTTATATCTCGCAATTCAGAATTTTTTCTTGCATTTGTGAGAAATAAACATGTTTACCTTTTCTATTTCAAAACAAGCTTCCATATCACACCCGATTGGCTTCAACTAAACATGTATTTCTTGGTCTGTTTCAGAAAGAGAGCTTGTTTCTTTGGAAATGTTCATTTAGCTTTGACTTTCTCAGAGGGAGCAGAAGCAGCAGTCGATCTTGTGAAGTGTCTCCAGGATGTCACATCGCTGCTTAAACTCACTTAAACAGAGAAATAAAAGAAACCATGTTCTTGACAGGCCCGCCGAGCATCTCAGCACTCTGCATATACGTCAAAAACCCCAGCGCCCGTCCTGGGCTCGGCCCGTCATATTGGCAAGCTGTCATGGCGCCGTCGCATTATGAGCTGCATCTTTGAGGAAGATGATTATGAAGGCTGTCTGTGCGTCTGTAGGGCAGATCCATTACTCTTCTGAATGTCTGATGCTTTACCTGCAGGTGTTTCTGATAGTGGAGGTAAGTGTCTGTCTGTGGGTGATTCCCACCAAAATATGGGAGCAAAAAACATAAAGAAAATTAATCCTATTATTAAGATCATTAAGGGTTGTTGGACATTGATATGGTATTCTTGGACCTTAAGCATATTTACTCACCAATTTCACATGTTTGTGTAATACTGACAGGAGACACGAAGGTAAATAAATATTCTACAATTGCGGGTTTATATCCCACAATTCAGGTGTTTTCTCGTAAATGCGAGTTTATATTCCACCATTTAGGCGTTTTCTTGTAATTGTGAGTTTATATTCCACATTTTAAGTGTTTTATCGCAATTGTGAGTTTATATCCACCATTCATGCGTTTTCTCGTTATTGCGAGTTTATATTCCACATTTTAGGTGTTTTCTCACAATTGTGAGTTTATATTCCACATTTCAGGTGTTTTATCGCAATTGCGAGTTTATATTCCACAATTCAGGTTTTTTCTCGTAATTGCGAGTTTATATTCCACCATTCAGGCGTTTTATCGCAATTGTGAGTTTATATTCCACCATTCATGCGTTTTCTTATTGTGAGTTTATATTCCACGTTTTAGGTGTTTTTTATCGCAATTGTGAGTTTATATTCCACCATTCAGACGTTTTCTCATAATTGTGAGTTAATATTCCACATTTCAGGTGTTTTATCGCAATTGCGAGTTTAGATTCCACAATTCAGGTGTTTTCTCGTAATTGCGAGTTTATATTCCACCATTCATGCGTTTTCTCGTTATTGCGAGTTTATATTCCACATTTGAGGTGTTTTATCGCAATTGCGAGTTTATATTCCACATTTTAGGTGTTTTATCGCAATTGCGAGTTTATATTCCACATTTTAGGTGTTTTATCGCAATTGCGAGTTTATATTCCACATTTCAGTTGTTTTGTCACAATTGTGAGTTATATTCCACATTTTAGGTGTTTTATCGCAATTGCGAGTTTATATTCCACATTTTAGGTGTTTTATCGCAATTGCGAGTTTATATTCCATATTTCAGGTGTTTTCTCACAATTGTGAGTTTATATTCCACATTTCAGGTGTTTTATCGCAATTGTGAGTTTATATTCCACCATTCAGGCGTTTTCTCGCAATTGCAAGTTTATATTCCATAATTCAGGTGTTTTCTCATAATTGCGAGTTTATATTCCATATGGCTGAGCACATGCAGACTGTGACCTGATGGCTGCCCATTCAGTGATGGAAAAGTTGCAGTTTTCCTCTTTGTTGGATTGAAGAAAATACAGTCTGACTGTGGGAGAGTCATGGTCTGCAGGGGCCATGGGCCCGTTCGGGGTCCCCACAGACACCCACCCGAAGAACGCAGCCGTGAAGCTGAAGTCCAGAAGCAAGAGAGAGAGTGATCGTGTGATCAGTGATGTTTAAAGCGTGGAGATGTCACACCCTCTGCGGGTCTGTGAGCCAATAAGAAGAGTTTCCTTTGGAGGGAAATTTTTACGACCCATTGTGTTCTAGGAGTCATTTGACTATATAATTTCATTGGGTGTTTAAGAGAAGAATCTGCAAGATTCTTATAATACTAATGCGTCACAAAGTTAGCAAAATGTAATGTCAATTAACAAATGGGGGCAAAGTTTGGAGTTTATAGAGACCAAACATGACAGGATTTTGGTCAACCATAGTTTGCAAAGTTTTAAACATTAACCCTTTAGAGTTTACAAGAAAACATAGGCCAAACCACATAAAAGGAAAATCATGAGATGGGAAAATTAGATGCATGTTTATACATTTCATTAACAGGGTTTATTTCTCCTCAGCTAGAGTTAAGTGAGCCACCACTCTCTGAACACTCCTTTGGAGGTCGTAAACGTGTCCTTATCAGTCTCACTGTGTCCTGTAACAGGACACCTGATTCTGCCCGTGCGTTCGCTTCATTTGGGATGCTAGTTTCGGGGGAGTTTCATAGACCTTTTATGGGAGAGTGAGTTTGCTGGATTATTCATTAAATATAATGAATAATTAGTGTGTGTCTTTTTGGTCCAGACGCTACATGATACTGACAGGAGACACAGATGTACGAGAACTTCTGTCCATGATGATCAAGCATGCCATAAAATGTGACTATTGTTTACTTTCTTTTTTTTTTTGTTAGATCTCATTAGATTTTTATAACGGTGTCATGTTACGTTCATCATTTACAGTCAATTTACTGTATTAAATTGTTTTTTTTACAGTTAAATTCCATAAAGTAAATTCAGTATAAAACTAGTGTATTCATTTAGCAGACACTTTTATCCAAAGCAACTTACAAAAAAAAAAAAAAGGAATACAGCAAGTGACTCATCATGCACATGGTAATTAACTGCAGCAATTATTTTTTAAACCTATATGATTTGTTTTGTTTTGTTGTGTGTGAATCATTCAGTTACTCTGGGGTGATACAATTTATTAAATTATTTCAATTGACAATTATAATGCATTGTCATTTTTATGGTTACATTTTATTTGTATCCTTTCAAATCATGATAAACAAACACATTTAAAGGCGTCATTTGCATATAGCCGGAAATGCATCATGACCATATAAGGTGGAGAAGGGAGAGGAATTTCATTGGCTCTTTGTTTATTGAGCTCCAGATTATTAAATATGCACATTAAAGGTAGTCCATTTTCTGCCACATAAGACAAAAAAAAAATCATGGTTTTGTAAATCATAAATAATTATGATATAAGTCGAAATAAGGATATAGACCTACTAAATCAAAATTATGACTTTAAAAGTCACAATTATGACAGAAATCGAAATTATGCCAGCCTACTAAATTAAAATGATATAAAATTGAAATTATGACCTGTTAATTTTTTTTTTAAATCGTCCCTTCAAATCTGAATAAACACCCGAACATTTTTATTTGCACATAATATGTCATAATTGAGTTTTTATTTCATAATTTTGATTATCCAAAGCATGACTTTTTTTCTTATGTTGTGCAAATGAGCTTTCGTATGCAAGTTTGAGAAATGGCGGGAAGGTTTTCAACGGTTCTGTTGGTGACTCACTAACTTTCTTCTGTGGAAAACAAAAGAAGATATTTTGAGAAATGTCTTGCTGTTTTTTGTCCTTACAGTGAAAGCACAGGCTTTGAACGAGGTGAGTAAATGATGACGGGATTGTATTTTTTCAATGAACTGCTTTAAAAAAAAAAGATTCGAATGAAGCGCGTTGTCGAATCTCGAATGTTTACTGAATTATTCAAGTCTCGTACAGATTTAGGGACAGTTAGCCAAACTGCTTAAGATGTGTTGTAGTAAACAGTTCATTTAATATTTAATGGTAAAAACAAAGACCAATTCGCGCTGATTCGGATTGAGAATGAGATTGTCAGGCGTTTGTTAGTATTTTTTAGACTCATAGTGTCTATAACACTGACAAGTAGGCCTATACATTCTAAGAATTTTGCTAACGTTCCCATTAAGTTATGAAAACGTTGTTTATGAATGTTTTCAGAGCGTTCAGTTAAATGTTTAATGTTTTGGTCATGTGAACGTTAAGGGAACATTACATTTTCTGATTCATCAAAACATTATGGGAACGTCACTTTTAACTGTTCTCTGAACGTTCTGAAACAAGTACATTTAAATAAACTTTAGACGAACGTCCTACTAAAACCTTTAAGAAAAAACGCTCTATGAACGATTTATACATGCTAACGTTTTGAGAACATTATTAAAGACCAGATAACGTTGAACGAACGTTCTTTCTACTTTAAGAAAACCTTGCCAGAACGTTCCCTGTTCGCTGGGAAGGTGTTGCTCTTGATTATTGTTGATATACCTTCGTGTTTTGTCAATGATTATTATAGGCCTACTGATGAGAGAAGTACATTTCTATAAATAAAAGGCAAATAATTGACACACGTGTAGACTGGTATTAAAAAGACACCCTTTTAATATAATAATCAAACACGCTAACACGCCCCCTGCAGGTCAGAGGATGTACTGAATATTTAAATCGCATTTAAATTCAGATCAAATGGCCCTTAAATCATCTGCAGTGGAGGAGAATCTCGAAATTCAGGCTCACTTGTAGCAAACACACACACACACACACACACATATATATATATAAGCACACTGATAAAACGTTGTCTTGCTTTTATTTATCGTATCTCCAAATAGCAGTGTTATGTTGTGTTATGGTCAGAATACAGTGACCTTACTTGATCAAACGCACCGCAGGCCTTCAGATAAGAGGAGCAATATAAGAGCCAATGAAGAGAGCCTGTAATTATTTGTGTGCTGTCAGGAGAAGGGCCTCGGGACCCTGCGATTCAAATCTGGGAGCCGAAAGGAACAAATATCAGGCCGTGCTCGCGACACAATGAAATTACACCAGTTTGTCATGAACGCCAGACCGCAAACAATATCATCTTGCAAATGTGAGTCTCAGTTCTCTGGGTGAAACATGGGACGAATGTCTCTTAGTGCTGTAATAACTGCAAATGAAATATATGATCCTTTTTATATTTCCTCTCTATGTATTTATTTAGGTACAGATATATCGCACAAGCTTTTATCTCTCCTATTCCATGATTTTATATTAATGAACTGTGACTGTGATCAGTTGTGCTGTGCAACGATTAATCGCATCCACAATAAAAGTTTGTGTTTACGTAATATCTGTGTGTGGACTGTGTATAATTATATTGTGCATGTATATATTTAAGAAAAATGTGTTATTTATATATAATATATTTCTATTTATATATTATATAAATATATTTACAGTATATACATGCAAATATTTCTAAAAAATATACATGCATGTGTGTGTATTTACAGGTGAAACTCAAAAAATGTGAATATCGTGCAAAAGTTTGTGTAATTCAAATTAAAAGGTGAAACTAATATATTTAGTATATATAACTATATACTGTACATTTGCATGATTATACTTTTCAGAGGGCCGACATTTCTGTATTTAATCCTTTTTTTTTTATTGATTTCATGTAATATTCAAATTTTCTGAGATTTTGAATTTGGAGTTTCATAAGTAAGTCATAATCATCAAAATTATAACTTTTGCACAATATAATTTTTTTTCGACTTTCACCTGTATATATACTAGCACTAGTGATCAGTTTTAAAACTAAAATTAATTTTTTTTCCCCCGTTTCATTTTCTTTTTTCTTTCTTTTTTTAGCAGTGCCGGCGCGGTCGTTTGAGGAACGGCTCCACACGCGCGATTCCTGATTTGGCAAATTTGAAGTTCACCATCGTGTTGGCAAGCGGCGCGATAAGGCCGGTGTTAATTCATTTCTCTTATCTGTTTGTGATGGTTCTTTATAATCCAATGCCTGCTCATTTTCAGCGGGCAGGAGGAATGATTTGTGCGGCCGGACCTTCGTGTGTGTGTGTGTGTGTGTGTGTGTGTGTGTGTGTGTGTGCCTCTCGCGAGGGTCAGAGCAGATGAAGCTGCAGTGTATCAGATGTGGAGTGTGTGTTCAGGCGTTCAGTGTGGATAAACACGGGTGACGATTAAACCCCGGGTGTGTATATATAAGGGTCGTGGCTAAACTGGGTCTCGCATCTGAAGCGCTAATCTGAGCAGACTACACTCACGCTCACGCGCTAGCCTCTTACAACACACAGGAAAACAATAAAACAGGTCATTGGGAATTTCTCTCTCACAATTCTGACTTTATTTCTTGCAACTCTGACTTATAACTCACAATTCTGACTTTATAACTCACAGTTCTTTTTTTTTAGCTCACAATTCTGACTGTCCGCAAATTCAGTTTATAACTCACAATTCTGACTTTGTTTTTTTATTTTATTTTGACTTTATTAATTGCAATTCTGACTTTATAACACACAATTCTGACTTTCTGGCAAATTCAGAGTTTATAACACGCAATTCTGAATTTATTTCTTTTTTTCTCAGAATTGAGAGATATAACTCTGAAGTTTGAGTTATAAAGTCTGAATTGCAAGAAATAAACTTCAGGATTGTGATAAAAAAAAAAATGAAATTACCTTTTTAATTTTGTATTCCTTGGTATAATCAAGTCGAGTCAGCTTTATTTCTACAGCGCTTTATACAGTAGAGATTGTTTCAAAGCAGCTTCACAGTAATAAACAGGAAAATAACAGAATCGATGCAAACTTCCTCTAATATGAGACGTGTTCAGATCGTCTGCACAGAAGGCGTTCCTTTAGAGCCGCTAGATCCGTGGACTGGCGGACGTGTTTTCTGTGTGTGTGAGCGCACACGCGGCTCTGTTAATTGTGCATTTGCATGCATTAGCGCTCTTTAATAGAGGCAGTTGTGCCCTCGCCTGATTTCAATGTTTCTGAAAAATATTGATCTCCACTAATTGACTTTCTGTCTGAGGCCTAATGATTAAACTCAAACTGCAACCTTTGCTTTGAATTAGTGAAGTCCCGCGGGGCCCTTTAAACAAATTCAGGGAATATGATCACGGGACGCTCATAAACGCTCATGGAAAACTGCCTTAAGACATCAGACGAGCTTTCCTGGACCGAGAGGAAAGTCGAGGTAATCCGAGTCTGGTCCTGCTTGACTTTATTTGACGGAGACGATCTCATGGACAACGAGCGTTACTGTACATTTAGGCGCCGGTGGAAGTATTGACCGCTCATTTGCATAAATAAATCTATTGGCGATGTGACATCCATCAATGAGTGTCCGGACACACACAAGGCTGCTGACTCGCCGCACTGCATTATCATATGTGACGAGCCTTTAATGAACTCTGACAGCCGCTGTCACATGATGTTTATGGCATCTGCATTATGGCGTCCATGGGCAAACATGAACAAACGTTCGCCAGTAACATTAATAAAACACATATTCAATGTTCAGAGTTATCTGGTCTTTAATAATGTCCTCAAAACGTGAGCACAAAAACTTTATTTATACATTGATCATAGTGTTTTTCTGAAACGTTTCAAATGTAACGTTTTTTAAATGTAACGGTAACACTTTACAGTACGGTTCATTAGTGAACACGAATTAATAATGAACAATACTTCTACAGCATTTATTAATCTTAGATAATATTAATTTCAAGATTTACTAATACTTTATTCAAATCAAAGGTTGTGTTTGTTAACATTAGTTAATGCACTGTGAAAAACATGAACAAACAATCAACAGCTGTATTTTTATTAACTAACAAAGATTCATAAATACTGTAACAAATGTATTACTCATTGTTAGTTTATGTTAGTTAATACATTAATGTTCACCAATGAACCTTATTGTAAAGTGTTTCCAATGTTACTTGTTCCAGAACGTTCAGAGAAGATCATAAGTAACATTCCCGTAATGTTTGAAGAATGATACAATGTAACGTTCTTAAATGTTCTAAAAAACCTTATAGAATGACTTATAGAATGTTGAGAAAATAATGTTTTCAATGATGATTGATTGATTGAAGTTTATTTCGAGAACACACAAAAAGTTTATCTGCCATATACATAGATATGAACATATACATATACACATATATACATACATACACATACACATATATATATACACACACATATATATTATATTTATAAATAATAACTATACACATACACATATATATACATTTACACATGTGTACCCATACACACTCACACCACATTACAATTTTGATACACATATCTACATACATTAGTTACACTTATAATAATAATTGCTCGAAAGGGAGTGGAAAGAAGTATAACTTTAATGATGTTTTTCGAATATATTTTTTATTTTGGGAAGCATTTCATATCTTTTTCTCCCCGTCAATCCCAGTGAATGCGACTAAAGGAAGTTCCTGAGAGTCTGTTTGCTCTTTTCAGTCCGTTGATCCAGACTGTAATTTATGGACATGTGAAGCGCTTTTGCTTTGATTCAACAGCTGATGAGAGATTCCTGGCGGTGTCTTTTGTTGTGTTGTGCTAAAGGTCAGAATGCACTGGGAATTCATTTAATTGTGAGACGGCGAAACGCTGGCAGTGTCAAATGACTTTGGCCGTGAGTTCTTCCCATTTCATTAGCTGGCCGTTTTCCAATCCCTCACCCTGTAAATGCGTCGTGACACACCGGGCGTTTAGTATGCAAGAGATTATGAATGACCGCAGTGAGAAGTTAATAGCCACGATGAGACCCATCAACATCTTTACCAGCCAATCAGCAGGTCTTTAGCGGCACAGAAACACACGGCGCCGTGTAATGGAGTTATAACCTCTTTTAGCCATAACCTCATCTGCTCCGATGAATAGTTTTACGCTGATCAATAAGCAGTTTTCTGTGGCCTTTCGCTGGTGTCACTTGTCATTGGAGAATGTAAATGCGTGTCAGAAACTAGCCTGACAGTTTCCCTTTGCTACGTTACGAACAGAGAAAAACCCGTCAGCAATAAAACAGACGACGGCTCGATGCTGTTATTCCACTGGCGTCCGGTACATTCACAGATTAGAGCTTTGCATTCATATTTTATCATTTCAGCATGAACATCTAAGCGGATATTATTAAATTGTATCCCGTATATGTATACTGATGCTATTCTATTTGGCTCTAATATTAAAGCTCTAATTTAAATGTTTTTTTGGTTAATTAAGTGCATCATCCACTGAACTTTTTCTATTCTACAAAATGCCCGAAAAATCTATTCAAAAACCGAAAATGACTCTTTTCCAACTTATTTTAAATTAATTTCATGAATTTATAGTCTCCCTGTAGTCAATAATTGTATCTCTTAAAACTCATCTTTGATCACCAAAATTACATATTTAAGTGTTTTTTCCTTAAAATATCTTGAATGTATATTTTGAATATGACTGTGGTTTCATGAATATGCAAATGAGCCCCGCCTCCACTCACTCCCTCACTCAGAGATCCACTGGTTGACGATCACACGTTGATCTGATTGGTTACAAGGTCGTTTGTGACGTCAGAAACACCAGCGATTTCACACCGTGTTTTTGAGACTGTCTTTGGTTCACTGCAGTTTTAAGGAGGAAATACTCAGCAATGCTGTCGACTTATGAACTTACACATGTGTGTGTTAAAGCGTATTAAAAACACCACATAGACACATAAACAACATTAAAAGCTGGATTTTCACATTTTCTTTTTGTCTTTCATGACATTGGATTACAGGTTGTGTTTTCATTAAACACAAATTATTCAATAATATTACAAAGCATTATATTGTAATGACATGATGCTTATGTTAACCTTTGACCTGTTCTGTAAACGCCTTCATTGGCATCCTCAATGACACATGGGCGGCGCTAGCGACGGGGCTAGCGGTGCTTCAGCACCCCCAAGAAAGACCAAAGCACCAAAGCACCCCCAAAAATAATTTCTGGAAGTATTCTATGAAAGCCCTGAACCACATGGTAAAGAAGAAAATAAAACTTATCTTGTTTTTTCGAGATATTGAGTCGTTATTTCGACATAATATCTCATTATTTTGACATATCTCGTTATTTCAATATAATATCTGTTATTTCGACATAACAACTTGTTATTTCGACATAATAAGGGCACATTCTAATCTGCATTAAGCCACATTAAGCGTTCTTATTATGGTTTTCTATGGGTGG
This sequence comes from Semotilus atromaculatus, assembly GCA_031834385.1. Lineage (NCBI taxonomy): Eukaryota > Metazoa > Chordata > Actinopteri > Cypriniformes > Leuciscidae > Semotilus > Semotilus atromaculatus. Next base: position 37,553,075 of record JAULUF010000042.1, on the reverse strand, counting down.
AAAGTGTAATTAAACACGTTGCTTTCATATTCTGGGCTCATCTGATTTTTTGTACATATAGCCTACTTTATTATGATTTTAGTATCATAATGATTAATAAATGCATGCACAATTATCCGTGAACTTGATAAATGATGCAGATATGTTTTACTATGCACAAAACAAATGCCTTTCAACTTATGTGTGCAAAATTCAGAATTAATTTTAGTTTAGTATTTGTTTCATATTTGTTAAAATATTATAATGGTTTTTTTTTTCCTTCTATGTTGATTATGAAAGTGAACAGCATGAGTAAGATAGGATGCGCAATATATCGGGAGACATATGGAGTGGGTCAGACATTTTGACCACTTCATTAAGTTTTGTTTTGTAGAAAGCCTTTCTTTAAAGTGAAAGTATAAATTGTATCTTAATTTTAATAATTTTTTCATCAACCACTTGCCTGGATTCAATAAATAAGAAGCAAACATAGCAGACAATATAATCATGACATGGAGGCGCCGGCGAGATCCCTTGCATTGCACGTAAACTGGAGCGCATCTCATCATAAATTAACTGAAACTCATATAGAAAGCTATCTATATCTATAGAAAGCTTGAAATGTCTTTAAACAATACAATTCAAAACAAAAAGAAATTGGCTACTCTCTGATTATGTCATCCATTATGCGCATTTCCCTCTATAGGCGCATTCACTGGCGATCGTCAACTTCATCTTTGCAGCCGACACTGACACAGAAAACACTAGTTTAGTAATAAAAATCAATGCACTCCTGTTACCGGATTTACAAATGCACATCTTGCTTGTTGCACGCACACATATTATGTCGAAATAACGAGATATTATGTTGAAATAACATTATTAAAAATAATAAATGTTTAAGAATATTTGATTGAATGCTGAATGCTTGTTCAATTGAATAAAATTAAAACTTTACTTGTGATAATTAAAATGATTGAATATTAAATATTGAGTGGCCAAGTTTTGCTAATTTATTAATAGTATTTATATATAATGTGATCAGTGATCTAGCACCCCCACAGCCGCTGCGTTAAACATTCTCTGCCGCTCACGACACAAAAGAGCTCGCACACGCTAAACAGATATTGATTATTATCATTCGGGAGAGTCATAATTTAAAGTAGTTCTTCACATTGTCAAGCAAGGAAAGCAGTATTATATTTAGTTTTATACAGCTGCTTTGATTTGTGTTATTTAACAGCGTGAGTCTCAAAGAAAATCCCCCAGAATCCTGTAGATCTGCTCTCCCAGCACAACTTCTTCAGCTTATTAAGATTTCAAAGATACAAACCCGAGTTCAGTAATTGCTTTCTTGAATCTGCCTTTAATAATTACACGTGGCAAAGCAGCAGTGAAAATTAGAAAGGCAGAGACTAATGGAAAACTAGATTTTTTCACTGAATTAGAGAGCAGGACGATCCATATATTGACAATCCATCAAGATGAACGAGATCAGGAAAAGTGTTTCAGACTGTCCGGGAACAGGGAGGCAAACTGGGTGTGATGCAGCGTGGCACGAGCGCCGGGGATTCTGGGAGAAAAGAGAGAAACCAGACCGAAGCGTCACATGACTGTCTGACAGTCAGGCCGTGCGTTATTGTACATTAATGACATCAGACCGTGCGTTATTGAACATGAATGACATCAGACCGTGCGTTATTGAGCATAAATGACATCAGACCGTGCGTTATTGAACATATATGACATCAGACCGTGCGTTATTGAACATTAATGACATCAGACCGTGCGTTATTGAACATATATGACATCAGACCGTGCGTTATTGAACATTAATGACATCAGACCGTGCGTTATTGACCATTAATGACATCGTGCGTTATTGAACATTAATGACATCAGACCGTGCGTTATTGAACATTAATGACATCAGACCGTGCGTTATTGAACATTAATGACATCAGACCGTGCGTTATTGAACATTAATACAGGACATCAGACCGTGCGTTATTGAACATTAATGACATCAGACCGTGCGTTATTGAACATTAATACAGGACATCAGACCGTGCGTTATTGAGCATAAATGACATCAGGCCGTGCGTTATTGAACATATATGACATCAGACCGTGCGTTATTGAGCATTAATGACATCAGACCGTGCGTTATTGAACATTAATGACATCAGACCGTGCGTTATTGAACATATATGACATCAGACCGTGCGTTATTGAACATTAATGACATCAGACCGTGCGTTATTGACCATTAATGACATCGTGCGTTATTGAACATTAATGACATCAGACCGTGCGTTATTGAACATTAATGACATCAGACCGTGCGTTATTGAACATTAATACAGGACATCAGACCGTGCGTTATTGAACATTAATGACATCAGACCGTGCGTTATTGAACATTAATGACATCAGACCGTGCGTTATTGAACATTAATGACATCAGACCGTGTGTTATTGAACATTAATGACATCAGACCGTGCGTTATTGAGCATAAATGACATCAGACCGTGCGTTATTGAACATTAATGACATCAGACCGTGCGTTATTGAACATTAATGACATCAGACCGTGCGTTATTGAACATTAATGACATCAGACCGTGCGTTATTGAACATTAATACACATGCAGAGCTGGAAATTTATGTGAAGTTGAAAACACTTTCTTGATCAGCGCTGCTACATTGTGTTCCATTGATATTTAAAAGTTACTTTGTAATAAATGTGAATGTTACACAGTAACACCAACAGTTTGGTGAAATGAACTGATGTTTTCAGCCTGGAGTTATAGAAAATTAAGCAACAGTTGTGTGGGATAATTATGGGATAATCTATAATCAGCCATTCATTATAGACACACTTTTAAGTGTTTATTTCATGCACTTTTAAATGTGTCTGTAGATTTCAATCTTTAAAGTCGGTGAGTTTGAGTCAGAAATCTCTTCAGCAGTTTTACACACACCAAACTTTACAGTTTTATCCATATCTATATTCTGAAGGTTTGTTTGTTTATCAGGTGAATGATAAACAAACAAAATCTGTAAAAACTTTAATATGCAAAATCTTGGGTTGTTTTTTCTTCCCAAATCCTGGGTTGAGTCTTTTGGGTTTATTTGTTGGGTTATTTTCTCAGTGTTTGGGTAGTTTCTATGTTTCCTGGGTCAGACGTAACAACCCAGTGTTTGGGTAGTTTTTGTGTAACACTTGAATTACTTCTAAATGTTTAATGCTACTTCTAATATTTGTTAAACAAGCTTAAATGTATGCAATATGTATTCAAAACTATATAAAATATGCTATACAGTAAAATATGATAAAAATAATGAATTATCATGCAAACTAGTGGTGGTGTGGAGTATTTTATTTAATTTTTTTAAAGGTTAGAGGATTTCAGTTAATTTGTAAACGTTTATTAATGTATAAAGTGAAAAAAAAAAAAGCTAGTACTATAGTAAAAATGAATCACTCCAGAATGCTGGGTTAAATAAACCGAACATGTTCTGTCCTATATTTAACCCATATTGGGTTGTTTTTTAGAGTGTGTCGACAATATCAAACTAGAATTTTGAACCTGCTTTATCCAATGGTCAGATTTCTGTTCTGGAAATGTTTGTAAATTACTGCATATTTAATTAGATAATGCCTCATTTGCATATTTAAACAGTGCTTTTCTGTTTCACCCTGTTCACCTGTAGTGTGTCTTGCCTTAAAGAAATGAAATATTGATTCGAGTGAAATTACATGCATGAGACAAAGACCAATTATACAGTTTACAGTCACAATCCTGTTTATGGAAGCATTGCAGTAAAGCTTCTTCCAAACGTCTGACGTTCCCGGGAATCGCTCCCTGAATCCGCCACACATGTTTACGTACAGATCCACGTCGCTGTTGCGTTTCCCCGCTTGACACAAAGGTACAAATTACAAGATTATGATGTATCATGTATTCGCGAAAGTCTCTTTGTTTGGGAGAAAAATCAATAGCGAAGCTCCTGGAGCGGCTCTTCCCGGGCTTTACGTTTCCGGATAGGACGAGTCCAGAATTGCTGATTCTACATTTAGAATGACAGTGATTCATAAGGTGCTGCTGTCTGGTTATCCGGCTAACTTATACCTGAGGGTCTCCAGCTGACATTTCATCTACAACTTTGGGAAAGGTTAAGGGCCGCGGGGCTACGAGCCGCTGGAAACCTTTAGCATGGGCTTATTTTTAGACTCGCAGGGAAAAACTCTGCTTTGTTTGGGCTCGTCCGCCTCCAGAGGGCCGATGAGTAATTCAGCATCTCTGTTTTACAGGAGACGTAAACAGGTAAAGTTGTTGAACCAGAGAAAGACCTGTTTCTGTGTGAAAAACAGGGCCGAAGGGAGCGAGCGGGAATGATGAGGAATTACACACACTGATAATGAGATGCGCCTCATTCCTTTCCGTTCCCCTTCATCCTGAATGTAAAAAGGTGAATTTTTTTTATTATATACATATACCCTGCAAAATAATTTTTAAGAATTACATGTAATGTTTTAAATTCTCTATTTTGTTTTCAGATTTTTTTTCTTCATATTCTTTTTTTTTCCAGATTTTTTAAAATGATTAATTAATTAATTTTGACACAAAGTTTTACTCTGAAACAAATTTTGTAAAATGTATGTCAAATATGGAAGTTAGAGATAGAAACGGTTGAACACTTGTAGTTTGTAGTTTGTAACACGTGTAGTTTGGTATAAAAATTAATATAATACATTTTTCAAAATTCCTCCATGATTATTTTTTTTAAGGAGGAATTTCTAGTATATTTGGAGACACTGAGAGATATAGTCCTGATGCAGTCTATATTTGTACTCGATTTTGGTGTAATAATTTGACTTTCCTTTCTTTTCGTTCTCTTTGCTTTGTCTCTCACTCACTCACTGTTGGGAACCGCATGCATGTTGTGATGTGATGAATGTAAGCTCAGTCTTGTTTGTAAAACCTTCAGTTATTAATGCCTTTCTGTTAATGTTCTACAAATATATAAACATACGCAGGCCTGCACATGACTTCTGTGGTCCAGCTATGAAGTGATCTTCTCTTCCTCTTTTCTGGTATCATTAACACTGGATTAGCACACAGCTGCTGTATTAGGCGTATGTACAGTATATTATATTGTTCTTGCGCTTGATGTTTGAACTGACAGGACTTAAAAACACATGCACATCTTTCACTCCATGACGTGTGAACTGTGCAATTAATCCGCGAATCGCATCGCTCCGCTAAGATCGCTATACGTGCATGTGTTCAGCGGATACACACACGGCGATATCGATGCTAAGACGTGCGGCTCTAATCATGATTGCTCTCACCAGAGTAAACGTGTCTGTAATAAAGCGCTTCCTTCAGCGATATCTGGTGCGCATCCTTAATTTGTCCCACACACGCGCATACGTGAATATGAATATATGTTTCATTCCACATGTTGCCGTAACGAGGACTGAGGTGTGTGTTCATGCTCATGTGTGCCGAAGCGCACAGATTAAAGAGGAACTGAATGGTGTTTCACATGCACTGGGCCGTCGCCTGCCCCCTCCCCCGCGCTTGA
>JAULUF010000042.1:37532500-37540000 GCA_031834385.1 Semotilus atromaculatus | reverse complement strand
ACAGATCATCACTGACAGACCATCACAGACAGATCATCACTGACAGACCATCACAGACAGACCATCACTGACAGACAGACCATCACTGACAGACCATCACTGACAGACCATCACAGACAGACCATCACTGACAGACAGACCATCACTGACAGACCATCACAGACAGATCATCACTGACAGATCATCACTGACAGACCATCACTGACAGACCATCACAGACAGATCATCACTGACAGACCATCACAGACAGACCATCACTGACAGATCATCACTGACAGACCATCACAGACAGACCATCACTGACAGACCATCACTGACAGATCATCACAGACAGATCATCACTGACAGACCATCACTGACAGACCATCACTGACAGATCATCACTGACAGACCATCACTGACAGACCATCACCGACAGACAGACCATCACTGACAGACCATCACTGACAGATCATCACTGACAGACCATCACTGACAGACAGACCATCACTGACAGACCATCACTGACAGACCATCACTGACAGACCATCACTGACAGACAATCACTGACAGACCATCACTGACAGACCATCACTGACAGACCATCACAGACAGATCATCACTGACAGATCATCACTGACAGACCATCACTGACAGATCATCACAGACAGACCATCACTGACAGATCATCACTGACAGACCATCACTGACAGACCATCACTGACAGACCATCACTGACAGACCATCACTGACAGACCATCACTGACAGACCATCACTGACAGACAGACCATCACTGACAGACCATCACTGACAGACCATCACTGACAGATCATCACTGACAGACCATCACTGACAGACCATCACTGACAGATCATCACTGACAGACCATCACTGACAGACCATCACTGACAGACAGACCATCACTGACAGACCATCACTGACAGACCATCACTGACAGACCATCACTGACAGACAGACCATCACTGACAGACAGACCATCACTGACAGACCATCACTGACAGACCATCACTGACAGACAATCACTGACAGACCATCACAGACAGACCATCACTGACAGACCATCACTGACAGATCATCACTGACAGACCATCACTGACAGATCATCACAGACAGACCATCACTGACAGACCATCACAGACAGATCACTCACATCTCAACATGACTTGTGTAGATTTATGGCTTTGATTTTCTCACAGTTTTAGAGTAAAACATGTTTTTAAAAATATATATTTTTCATATAAAAATTAAAAAATATTGTTTTGGTGCGTTTTTCATAACAATACACGTAAAATTCTGTTACCTTTTATTTAACTTTTTTTCACTTATTTAACTTTTTTTCACTTTAACTTTTTCACATCTTAATCTTCCAAGTGTCTTTAAAAAGAGATCAAACTTCAGTCTGTCGCTCTAAAGCATTCAAGATTTACCACAGTTTAAGTTGGAAATTACATGTTCAGGTCTGTGCTCAAAAAGGGAATAAATGGATTATAATACAGCATAAATATAAATTAGTATTAAATACAAAATATGAAATAAAAAACATTATCAAACTAAAATATAGTACATTAATTTCAGTGACACTTGCTGGAAGCCGAGACCGAAACACTGAGGAGGAAGAACGTCATTGTTTGCAGTGAGCTTGTACATTTAAAATATCCAACATCAGTCAATATATGTACATTTAATATCACTGATACATGCATCCCTTGTGAAAATCCCTAATAATAACAATATGTTCCTGAGATCGTGATTCAGTTTCTCCTTCACGAGCGATAAACGCACTGATCAGTTAAAGTGTTAAAACAAAGAAAGCTTATTCCAACGGCTCAAGGCGTTATTGATAATGTTGCTGGTTTTTTCCCAGCTCTTCTGCTTATCCGACTGTGAACAGAACATTCCGCCTTAATTTGATTAAACACTTTGTTAGGAGCAGCAATTAATGCTTCTTCTCTGGACATTTTTAATGGCTCACAGCAATTAATACATTGCATCTGGTTAATTATTGTGCTGTTTTTGGTCATAGGTGATGGTTCCAGCGGAGATGTGTGTGTGTGGGGGGGGCGCCGGCTGTCACGGGCTGAAAGCTCAGCACACTTGAAGCTGGAATCCATTTATTCCCCAGGCCGGGTCTAATTACCCCCCCACAGGTACGGCCCGCTTCAGCCGGCCCGAGCCCCTTCTGCACACATCCAATAGGAAAAGATTAATTGTTTGCTTTCTTTTGTATCTCCGGGGACACGGGTCACTTAATAAAGAAAAATAATTCTCCCTCGCACAGGATTGGGCTTATTTCCCCAAAATGTGTGTGTACACGAAAGTGGCTTTGTTCTTGTTAGCCGGCGCTCTCAGAAATACGGCAGAAAACACACCGGGGAAATTGATGAGCGTTGGGTGTGAGTTGTATCATCATTTGTAAAGCCGTTTCCCTCTAATTCCTCATTATGGACGTTGGATTGGGTCGGTCGCTCTCCCGTAAAGCACGTGTAATAATACGAAAGGCCCGTTGAATAGAGGTGCAATTAGAGATCTCTGTTAATTGACCGTCGCAGCGTTTGCTGAGTGAACACATCACACGCAGAAAGGCATTAATGGCAAACGCTCAGCGCAGAGGTCAATACATGCTCTGAGAAATGCAAATGGCACTGTAACGTGTCAGATGAGGGACCTTTTGTGGATTGTCCAGCCAAAATGATTCACAGTCACACCGTTCATCACTAGAGCAGCGTTTTACAACAATTGTGAAGAATTAACGGCGTCCTCTGATGTTTTTAATTATGCTTTCTTCTATATTACACTCTTAAAAAAACACTGGGTTAAAAATAACCCAAAATGGGTTGTTTTTAATCCAAGGGCTTGTAAATATAGGACAGAACACACGTTGGGTTAATTTTACCCTGCAGACTGGGTCGTTTATTTAACCCAGCATACTGGGTTGATTCATTTTTATAGTACTAACTTTTTTTTCGTTCTTTTTTTACTTCATACATAAATTAATGTTTACGGATTAACTAACATCCTCTCAACTAAAAAACATAAATAAATTATAATTCCTTTATTTTTGATCATAGCATATTTTATATAGCTTTGAATACATATTGCAAACATTGAAGCTTGTTTAACAAATATTAGAAGTAAAAAATAAACATTTAGAAGTACCAGTCTCTGTTTCCACGGTAACGGCGCTGGACGCGAAAAGACCAACTCGACACTCATCTCTGTATGTTGCTTTGCATAAAATTAAATACTATACAGATCAATAATGTGAATGTTTTTTTTTAATTTACACAAATCTGTATTTTACCGAAAACACGCACCAATTTGACGGAGCTGCATCTCTCTCCTGAAGATCTCGCAAAAAGCCTGCGCTGAATAACTCAACCCCTGGGTTATACGTCTGACCCAACAGCTGGGTAACACAAACACTGAGAAAATAACCCATACAAATGACCCAAAAGCTCAACCCAGGATTTGGGTAGAAAAAATAACTCAAGATTTTATGTTTATGAAATGATGTTCTTCCTCAGTATTTTTGACTTGTTTTACGGTACAAATATCAGGAATGTGATTTCTCCAAATATATTTATTTTTTATTTTTTTATTACAGATTTCTATATTTTCCCTCATGGAAAGTATAACCCACGTGAATTGCGTAAATCCGAGAAAAAAGTAGTTAGAGTGGGTTTGCTGTATTACGATTAGTCTTAATCAACTACTAAATAAACGGTAACATGTCATGCAACTCATTAATGTCATGCTCGACTGCTTCTGGACGTTAGCCGCTGTTCACAGCGCCAAATGACGGAGAATCACAGTTGAAACAGTGCATCTCTCCAGTTCCTGGTAACGGTTTATGCATTTCGACAATGCGTGGTTGTGAGAATGTGACGCGGCTCAGTGCGCTCCCAGACGGCTGTGATGTAACTATATAAATCTACAGTGTGTTTCAGAGTAAAGCACAGCACTGTGTTCATTCACATCAACGCTTCTCTGAACGAGTTTGAGTCGCTTATAATCTGCGTTCGGGAACACAACATGCACCAGGCGTTCCTTCTTCTGTCTTTAGCTGATCACACACTGAAACATCTAAACATTCTCAAACACAGATATATTTACTTAGTATTAAGTCTAGTTTCTGAAAGAAAAATGCATGAAAATGAAGTGAGTTTGTGCTTAAAATAAGAACAAATATCTGCCAACGGAGTCAGAAAAATAATCTCGTTTTCACTTTGAGTTAAGATTATTTTTCCGACTGCGTTGTCAGATATTTGTTCTTATTTTAAGCACAAACTCATTTTTATGCATTTTTCCGACAGTATCTTCCGTCATTGTGCTTCTCCAGTAAATGCATCTTGCTGTACGAATGTTTAGATATTAGTGCTGGGAATAAGCTCATGTTGTGCCGTGTCTGCTGGTGTAATGTTGTGTGTTTTCTTCATCCAGACTGTGAAAGCGCTTCTGGTTTTCTGTGTCGGATCAAGGAAGACGGATGTCAGGCGGTTCGCCGGTGACATAATGCGCTGTGGCGTACAGCTCGCTTTTATTAGCACAAGCCTGTTATTTTGTGCGGCCGGTCGGGACTCTTAAGTGTGGTCGGGCAGTGATAAATGCTGTCGTACACGGTTGATGCAATTCATTTGTCAGCGGGCTGAAAAAGGTTAATCAGTATTCTCCAGCCGGGTTACGGCCGTCTCGCTCGCACCAGCGCGCTCTTGTTACGGGCCAGACGGGGGAAATCATCATAATAATGCCCAGGAACCCACAACGCTCTTCCAGCAACATTAATATAACGCTCGTTCAATGTTATCTGCTCTTTAATAATCTTCTCAAAACATTATTAATACATCGTTCATGGAAGTGGGTGTCAAATGTTTGTCTAACGTTTTTAAATGTTACTTCTTGTGTCAGAACGTTTATAGAACATTCAAAAGTAACGTTCTCATAACGTTTGAAGAATGATACAATGTTTCTATATCAAACACATTTTTGAAACATTGCAAACATAACATTCAATTTTCATCAATGAAATGCAGATGACAGGAACATGTTTGTGTTTGCGGCTTGATTCTGATGTTTTTAATTATGCTTTCTTATACTCTAAAAAACACTGGGTTAAAAATAACACACGTTGGGTTAATTTTACCTAGCAAATTGGGTTGATTAATTTTTACTATAGTACTCACTTTTTTTTTATACACTAATTAATGTTTACGTATTAACCTAAATCCTCTCAACTTAAAAAAAAATTAAATAATAATAATTCCTTTATTTTTGATCATATTTGACAGAATTGCATATTTTATATAGTTTTAAATACATAATGCATACATTCGACGCAGAAATGACGTCAGCACGCTTTGCATAATTTACACTGCGAGTATTTCACACACAGACCTGAATGATCATGGGAAACGCTGGGGGGGGCAAAAATCAATGCAAATTCATATTTCATAAGGCCATAATTGCGTTTGAAAGTGTGCGGCGGTCGTTTGTTTCATCTGACAGATCCATACATTTGAGCTCGGGCTCTTATTTCATCTTTCGATCTCTTTACCGCTACAGCTGCTGAAAACAAGGGCTTTGTTGTCAAAGAAAACGAGGCTTTTTTTAACACTTGACAACGTTCTATCATCTGTGAAGTTATCGATTTGCCAGTGTTTTAACCATCAAACTGGATCTGTTTGAGCGACTCTGGTTTTTAAACAATTTCTTTGACAGGCGAGGCGTCACAGCAATTGCCCCGCTTTTAAAGACAGTATTTCAATTTGCCGAGAGCCCTTGAAGTGAAGCGCTGTGCGGGAGCGCCGGCCCGACAGAGTTGTCACGGTTCGGGCAGGGTAAAAAATGAAGCTTTGCTTTATAGATTGCTGTTAGGTCAACAAAACTTTGGCAGCATTGATTAACTTGACAGTGAATGCAGCAGAACATTTATCACTAATAGCTGGACTGCAGAAAATCTAATAAGAGCCGAACAATCCCCCGCGGAGCCGTAACAGGTTCGGCACGACTAGCGCTGGAAACAGCCGCGCCTCGGCATCATCATCCCGTCACACGCGTCTGTCCTCGGGTCACGCCGAAAACAGCAGCGAGACGGCCCTGGCTCATTAATTGAAGCTAAGAAGTAAATTCTCCTGGCGCTGAGTGTCTTATCTGGCTCTCGGAGCGCTGGAAGAGTTCAGCTCGTGTGTGTTGGGGTTTGGATCTGCATGAGCGGCTATAAAACACTCTGACCGCACGTCACAGCTCCGATCGATCGCTTGTCACCTGGGCATCAGCTTCACTCCTCTAGGATTCAATTTTTTTCCCGGCCCGTTTTGCATACGCTATCGACCCGCAGCGGTAAATGAGCAGAACGCGTGGAGACCAGAGGATGAATTGTTTACTTGCATAAAAATAACCTTTCGATAGTGTAAGATGCATGGCGCGGGCTAGCGCTGGTTCTGCTGATGGCATTCAGCTGGTATTGATCCGGTCCTGAAGACCCGAAGCGTTCATGAACATCAGCACAGTCTGATGATGAACGCCGGGGAAAGAGTTAACCAGGGCTGGAAATAACACAACTTTATTGACCCTAAATATTAAACATGTGCATGTGTTTGTGTTGATCCATCAGGCTTTTATGTAGTCGGATATAGTGAGAATATGGAGGATGAACGGATCAGTTTTATTCCGAGAAAATATACTGCAGATACTTGTAAAAGTAAATCAATTGAACATAAAATGCATATAAATATCAATATCTGCCAATAACGTCTTAGCAAGATTATATTTAAATGCTTAGTCTGATGATGGTTTTAAAACATACAATGCAATGTAATAAAATGATGATTGAGAAACTTTCCTCAAAAGCCTGAGGATCATATTTGATTCATGATTTCTCTCTAAAATGATGTCTGGATGATCTGGTGAAGCTGCTTCAGTCCAGCTGAAATATCACTAACAATATGAAAGTTATTCTTGCGTTTACTTGATAATATCGGCTCAGATTGACACGGAAAGACTCGAGCTGAAGGACGTTTGTACAATTACACTAAAAGACTTTTACTGGATAAAGAGCGTAAACTCAACCACACACAGGAGGACTGGAGGAGATCGAGTGCGACAGGAATTAAATATTATACGATCGCTTTATATGGTTAAAACTTGTTTGGGATGTATCTGCATATTCATATGTTTGTTCTTATTATTTTAAAGGCACCATCATTTCAACTAAACAGTGGGAAGTCCAAATGTTTGATGCAAAACAGTAAAAATCAAGTTAAATAACAAACGCTTGTTTTTTACTAAATGAACACAAAATTACTGACTTTTAATCATTTCCGTTGATATGCACCAGCACGCATTGGTGTTTAATACCATTTTTACAAAAATATTAATTGTCCTTTTTGTTGCACAGAAGAAAATCATAGAGTGACACGAGGAAGGCCTCGTTAAAAGCGCATTATAATCGTCGTTTTACTTGATATCTGCAGGGAAATGATATCAACCCCGTGACGGACTGT
>JAULUF010000042.1:37512500-37520000 GCA_031834385.1 Semotilus atromaculatus | reverse complement strand
TAAGAATTTTTTTTTTAAATCACACTCTCTAAACTTTAAAATGGTAGTATACACACACACACACACACACACACACACACACATACATTGATAAAGACATTATGAACAAATTATGAAACTGCCGGGATCTTATAAGGTAGATTTAGTTTCTAAATAAAAATGTACATCAAACTAATGAAACAAAATGAAACAAATGTACATAAATTTAAATACAGTTTATTGAAACAGAGACTGTTATTTATGTTCCTAAAGGTCATTAGAAACAAAGTTAAAGTCATAAATTAAATCATCAAGATTTGACACAGAAGTCAAGTATGTGTCTCTTATGGCACGTGCAGATATTAATAAACGGGTAATAATTGAACAGGTGATGTCTGACGACATGAACATGTGGCCGTTACACAGAAGAGCTGCACTGTGTTCACGAGAGTAATCTAACGAGAGTACTCTAACGAGAGTACTCTAATGAGAGTACTCTAACGAGAGTAATATAACGAGAGTACTCTAACGAGAGTACTCTAACGAGAGTAATCTAACGAGAGTAATCTAACGAGAGTAATCTAACGAGAGTACTCTAACGAGAGTAATCTAACTAGAGTAATCTAACAAGAGTACTCTAACGAGAGTAATCTAACTAGAGTAATCTAACAAGAGTACTCTAACGAGAGTAATCTAACTAGAGTAATCTAACAAGAGTACTCTAACGAGAGTAATCTAACTAGAGTACTCTAACGAGAGTAATCTAACGAGAGTAATCTAACGAGAGTAATCTAACGAGAGTAATCTAACGAGAGTAATCTAACGAGAGTACTCTAACGAGAGTAATCTAACGAGAGTACTCTAACGAGAGTAATCTAACGAGAGTACTCTAACGAGAGTAATCTAACGAGAGTAATCTAACGAGAGTAATCTAACGAGAGTAATCGAACGAGAGTACTCTAACGAGAGTACTCTAACGAGAGTAATCTAACGAGAGTACTCTAACGAGAGTAATCTAACTAGAGTAATCTAACAAGAGTACTCTAACGAGAGTAATCTAACTAGAGTAATCTAACGAGAGTACTCTAACGAGAGTAATCTAACGAGAGTAATCTAACAAGAGTACTCTAACGAGAGTAATCTAACTAGAGTACTCTAACGAGAGTAATCTAACGAGAGTACTCTAACGAGAGTAATCTAACGAGAGTACTCTAACGAGAGTACTCTAACGAGAGTAATCTAACTAGAGTACTCTAACGAGAGTAATCTAACGAGAGTACTCTAACGAGAGTAATCTTACTAGAGTACTCTGACGAGAGTAATCTGACGATAGTACTCTAACGAGAGTAATCTAACTAGAGTACTCTAACGAGAGTAATCTAACGAGAGTACTCAAACGAGAGTAATCTAACTAGAGTACTCTGACGAGAGTAATCTGACGATAGTACTCTAACGAGAGTAATCTAACTAGAGTACTATAACGAGAGTAATCTAACGAGAGTAATCTAACGATAGTACTCTAACGAGAGTAATCTAACGAGAGTACTCAAACGAGAGTAATCTGACGATAGTACTCTAACGAGAGTACTCTAACGAGAGTAATCTAACGAGAGTACTCTAACGAGAGTACTCTAACGAGAGTAATCTAACGAGAGTACTCTAACGAGAGTAATCTAACGAGAGTACTCTAACGAGAGTAATCTAACTAGAGTACTCTGACGAGAGTAATCTGACGATAGTACTCTAACGAGAGTAATCTAACTAGAGTACTCTAACGAGAGTAATCTAACTAGAGTACTCTGACGAGAGTAATCTGACGATAGTACTCTAACGAGAGTAATCTAACGAGAGTACTCTAACGAGAGTAATCTAACGAGAGTACTCTACGAGAGTACTCTACGAGAGTACTCTAACGAGAGTAATCTAACGAGAGTACTCTACGACAGTACTCTACGAGAGTAATCTAACGAGAGTACTCTAACGAGAGTAATCTAACGAGAGTACTCTAACGAAAGTAATCTAACGAGAGCAATTTAACAAGAGTAATCTAATGAGAGTACTCTACGAGAGTACTCTAACGAGAGTAATCTAACGAGAGTAATCTAACGAGAGTAATCTAACGAGGAGTCACAGCATAATGAGAGTGTGTGTGTGTGTGTGAGAGAGTGTGAGTGTGTGTGTGAGTGTGAGTGAGTGAGTGAGTGAGTGAGTGAGTGTGTGTGTGTGTGTGTGTGTGTATGTGTGAGAGTGTGTGTGTGTGTGTGTGATCAGTAATGTTCACCATCCCTCCACTTCCACCACGAGCGGGTCCTTCACCTCGATCTTCCCGCTGTTGACGATCACACACTCGGTGTACGGCAGGTTACGCTCGTTCGTGTCCTGGAGTTCAATGGTGTGAACCACAGCCTGCACACACACACACACACACACACACACACACACTGTTATCCGCTCGCAGCGCTGCCATGTGTACAGATCTAATGCGTAGGGCTCTATGAAATCCATTTCTGAACTTAAACTTTTAATAAATTGTTACATTTTATTTAAAAATATATATTTTTAGGTCTCTATGAAATATGTTTTATATTTTCCCAAATTCTGTGTTGTTTCGTTTAAATTCTTCTGGATTCCATTTTAGTGGTTTAATTGAATTGTAATCATTAAAAATCATGTCTAATAAATTGAATTCTTAAAACTTTAAAATCTTAATAATTTTTTGTTGTTGTTGTTAACTGCCTCTAACGAGGCAATTCATTGCTGTAAATTCAATAGGGCCTTATGAAATGTTTTATTTTTTCAGAAATAGTTTTTTTTATTCTTCTGGATTCCATTTTAATGGTCTAATTCATTGTTAATAAATTAAAAGCATATTTAATACATTTAATTCTCAAATTTTAACAACTTAATAGTTTATTGATTTAAAAAACAAAACAATAATAGAAGCCTATGAAATGTTTTCTTTTCAGAAATTCTGTGTTGTATGTTTTAATTTTTCTGGATTTATAATTTAAAATAAAATGATCACTGATGGTGATCAAATTAACATTTAATCTTTAAAAATGTAATCAAGTGAGTATAGTTGATTAGTTCAAAAGAACAGTTCAAAAGAACAGAATTGATCTGAAATGGAAAGCTTTTGTAACATTAATCACTACCATTCAAAAGTTTGGGGTCAGTAAGAATTTATTTTTTATTTTTGGGGGAAAGAAATTAGAAAATACTTTTATTCATCAAGGATGAGTTAAATTGATCAAAAGTTACAGTAAAGACATTTATAATGTTAGAAAAGATTATATTTTAAATAAATGCTGTTCTTTTGAACTTTCTATTCATCAAAGAATCCTGAAATAAAAATGTAAAAAACTGTTTTCAACATGGATAATAATCATAAATGTTTCTTGAGCATCATATTATAATAATTTCATATTATAATAATTTTTAAAATGTGACACTGAAGACTGGAGTAATGATGCTGTAAATTCAGCTTTGATCACAGGAATAAATTACACTTTACTATATATTCACATAGAAAACCGCTGTTATAAATTGTAATAATATTTCACAATATTACTGTTTTTTTTTTGTTTTTTTTTAATAATTGCAGCCTTGGTGAGCAGAAGAGACTTCATTTAAAAACATAAAAAATCTTACTGATCTAAAACTTTTGACCGGTAGTGTGTGTATATATATATATATATATATACGTATATATATATATAAAATATTTCTATATGAAATAAATTATATATATATATATACAGTATATACATGCAAATATTTCTCAAATATATACATTCATGTGTGTGTATTTATATATACAAAATAATTATACACAGTACACACACACATATATGATGTAAACACACAATTTTATTGTGGATGTGATTAATCACGATTACTGAACCTCAAGGAACATATTAAAATAAAATAAAAAATCCATGTCATCCCCTTTAAATAGTGTTTTTAGGCTTTAATTTTCACAAACACTAGTCCATACTGCCATATGATTTAGTGTGCAGCCTTACTTTTGATTTATTCATCAAAAAATTTGCCACATTCTGTGACATTCCACGTTACACAGTAAATTAAATGTTTACGAGTGTGTGTTTCCATAGAGCCCCGGTGTGTGTTTTTCAGGAGTCCTACCATCCCCTCCAGGACTTTCCCGAACACCACGTGCTTCCCGTCGAGCCACGGCGCTCTGGCTAAAGTGATGAAGAACTGCGAGCCGTTGGTGTCGGGCCCCGCGTTCGCCATGCTGACCCAGCCGGCCCCCAGATGCCGGAGCCGGAACTTCTCATCCGCAAACGTGCTTCCATAGATGCTTTTCCCTGGAGGACACACCAGAGGATCAGTCTCTGCGGGCGACGGAAACTTCATTTATTACGGAGATCAGCGTTTGTTTTCTGTGAGGAGTTATTCACTGAGGATCTCCCGTAGCTCTCGAATACGTGAATATTTACTTAAAGGATTAGATCACTTTAAATAAACTTTTGCTGATAATGTACTCCCCCCATGTCATCCAAGATGTCCATGTCTTTCTTTCTTCAGTCGAAAAGAAATGAAGGTTTTTGATGAAAACATTCCATACCTTTTCAACGTAATTGCGTATTAATTGCGGACACTCTATTAACAGCAATGTCATTGCAACTAAGACTGCATGTAAACGTAGCTCCATGTGACTCCAGTCATGTGATCGTTCTGTGTGAGAAACAGGTTGTAATTTATAGGAACACTCCACTTTTTTTTGGAAATAGGCTCTTTTTTCAACTCCCCTAGAGTTAAACAGTTTTACCGTTCTCGAATCCATTCAGCCGATCTCCGGGTCTGGCGGGAGCACTTTTAGCATAGCTTAGCATAGATCATTGAATCTGATTAGACCGTTAGCATCTCTCTCAAAAAAATTACCAAAGAGTTTAGATATTTTTCCTATTTAAAACTTGACTCTTCTGTAGTTACATCGTGAACTAAGACCGACGGAAAATGAAAAGTTGCGATTTTCTAGGCCGATATGGCTGGGAACTATACTCTCATTCCTGCGTAATAATGAGCAGGCGCAATGATATTACGCAGCGCCTGAAACTTAGTGCCGGTCACGTTGGAAGTTATATATCATTGCATGTTATTTTTAGAAGAGTCAAGTTTTAAATAGAAAAAATATCGAAACTCTTTGGTAATTTTTTTGAGAGAGATGCTAACGGTCTAATCAGATTCAATGATCTATGCTAAGCTATGCTAAAAGTGCTCCCGCCAGACCCGGAGATCGGCTGAATGGATTAGAAAAAATCGAATAGTGTAAATAAACCATTTTATTTGTGCATTTTAAACAGTGACATGAACTTCGTCCTGTGTTTCAGAGAAGGAAGATCATGTTTCCTGAGTGAGAACATGGTCAGATCAACAGAAAGTGTGTTTCTCACCACCGGTTCCGTCTCCAGCTGTGAAATCTCCTCCCTGGATCATGAAATCCTTGATAACACGATGGAACTTGCTGTCTTTATACCCGTAACCCTTCTGCAGAGAGGATCTGTGTTAGATTATCTGTGTGTGTGTGTGTGTGTGTGTGTGTGTGATGCCGAGTTCTACCTCTCCTGTGGCAAGAGCCAGGAAGTTCTGCACGGTGAGAGGAGCGAGTTCTCCGAACAGGCCGATCACGATCCTGCCAACCTCGTGTCCTCCGACAGTGATGTCAAAAAACACCTGCAGAAGAAGAGCAGAACACACCTGACACAGTCTGTGTGTGTGTGTGTGTGTGTGTGTGTGCTATGTATATACAGTGGTGGATCAAAAAAGGTTAATCAAAGTTGTCCAAAGACAAGAAACGGGTATTGTTAAAAATTCAAGTATATAATGAAAGGTTTTGATCCACTTCAAATGTTGAGTAGTGTATATATGTAAATGTGTGTGTGTGTGTGTGTGTTGTGAAGTTTAAAAAAAATCTCTGTTTTTTTTTTGCATTCACTAAAATACTATAAATTCAACTGTGGCTTTTTATGTTCACTATACGTGTGTGACCATAGACTGTAAAAAAAGACACACACA
Organism: Semotilus atromaculatus; assembly: GCA_031834385.1. NCBI lineage: Eukaryota > Metazoa > Chordata > Actinopteri > Cypriniformes > Leuciscidae > Semotilus > Semotilus atromaculatus. The sequence goes on along the minus strand of JAULUF010000042.1, from coordinate 37,513,979 downwards.
TAGTGAACACATAAAAAGCCACAGATGAATTTATGCCATTTTATGTGAAGGAAAAAAAAGACAACAACAACAGAGAAATATAAATAGTAGTATACAATGCGAGATGCATTTAAAAACACGCATGCGCACATCACACCGATCTGTCAACGCTTAAAAGACTAGCATGCTCCGCAGGTTTAACGCATGTGTGTGTGTGTGTGTGTGTGTGTGTGTGTGTGTGTGGATGGATGGATTATGGTTTTGCAATTCTCGCAGTGATGCTTCAGGACGCCTCGCGTCGCGTCGCGCATGTGTTCGCAGTAATGCTGCATGACGCGCGTCTCACCTTGTCCGTTACTTGCGGTCCCGTCCGCGTCTTAAAATCAATGGCGCTGCATAAAAACGGCAAATAAACGAGAGTAAACGCGCGCCAGAGCCGAAGCCGGTCCATATCTGAGTCTGAATATGAATATGAGTGTGATCCGCGTTTTTGACTGAAGAGAAACAGCGGCGCGCGCGTGTTCCTGTGTGACGCTCCTCCTCCAGGGCGTCACGACGCACAGTGTCTGATGAATTTACAAAAAAAGAAAAACTGTGACGTGTACACACACATAATCTGCAATACCATCTTTTATGAACTGGTGTGTTCTTGTATTTACCAATGTACAGAAGTGGAGAAGTATAGACTATCAGCACTGCAGATGAAAAATTACAGTTATATGATCTGGAACATAATATTTAATTTGTTATTTGCATAACATGTGCTGTTCCACCAGCTACTAACTAACGTTTCCACTTTAAACTGAATTTTCCAAATAAGCTTTGCAAGTTACTAGCGGTTTTGGTTTGATTTCTAAAAACAAATAAATAATAGTAATAATTTTGCCATCTATAAAACAACAGAAACTTAAAAATAAAGGGAACCAGAAATGGGTCTTTCATGGCATTGTTGCGAGAGAGAAAAAACGTTTGGAACCTTTATTTGCGTAGAACTAAAAATCATGCTTTTTATTTGCACTCTTATGTTTGGTGCCTGTTGTAATCTGGTTTATTCACACAGTCTGGGGCCCCGGGCCCTTAATCAGGTCGAGTGGCGCTGCATTAAACCGCTGGTACTGACATGTAGAGCTTCGACCCGCAGGCGTGACACACTCAGTGCTGCTTTCAGCAATCAGTTCCTAAGATAACCACTTTTTTCTTAATCTCAAGAACATTTCTGCTGTATTATAATCCATTTATTCCCTTTTTGAGCACAGACCTGAAAATGTAATTTCCAACTTAAACTGTGGTAAATCTTGAATGCTTTAGAGCGACAGACTGAAGTTTGATCTCTTTTAAAGACATTGCTGAAGTGAAAAAATATTTAAAAAGAGGTCTTACAGAATTGTACGTGTATTGTTATGAAAAATGTGCAAAAGTACTATTTTCAATTTTTATATGAAATAAATATTTTCAAAAACATGTTTTACTCTAAAACTATGAGAAAATCAAAGCCATAAA
>JAULUF010000042.1:37502500-37507500 GCA_031834385.1 Semotilus atromaculatus | reverse complement strand
GCGCGTTCATTTGTCTCTCAGCCATCAGAGGAATTAATTAACGAGAGATGCGAAGGGTCTAAGTGAATGTCAAACAGCAGTCTATGTTAATGAAACACACACCTAAACACGTTTCTTCACGCTCTCAAAATATACAAATGAAGCCCAAGCTTTAATAATCCGCTTTTTTGGCACAGAAAATGATATATTTGGGCAGTTAATGTATCGATCCGCGCGGCCCCTCGAGTGCACTTTATTTCTCCGCTCGTTTATCAATGAATAAAAACACCAATACACTGTCATAATAGCAATGTTATTTAGAAGTATGACAACTATAAATTATGTTGAGGTATTTGACATGTATTATTGCTATCTAAATAATAATACTAATAATGCAATTAAATAAAAGCCCAATTTAATTTGTTTTAATGATAATTGCGCGGTTTTTGGAATATCCATGCGAAAAATCTAAATCTGCACGCGGGTTGTTATTGCTCACATTCTTTTAGGGTGAAATGCATTTGTAGACAAGAATTCATTTTCAGACGATTATGTTTGTGTTTTGGTTCGTTATCAATCTACAGAGACTTCTGGATGACGAATGGGCCTGTCAGAATATTGCCAGTCAAAACATTCACCCCTCCTCTGCTGTAAATGCCCCACATCCAGATCCCGAGGCTTTCCAGACAGCTGGAAGTTTCTCAAGAGAGGCTGGGAACCGAGAACGAGTTACACGCTTATCTAGTGCGAGGAACTGCGTTCAGCTCGGAGGAAATAACGCATGATTCATGCAAACTAAAACAGCTATAACATTCTGAACATCATTTATGATTCTATCACGCGAGAAAAAAAATCTTCATTGGTGTCGATGTTTCTATGAAGAACCTTAAACATCGAATCTTTCTATTGCGCATGAGATTATTTAGATTATTAAATGTTTTTCACACCAATGCATTTTTTCGTATGCACTTTGTTTTAAAGTGTCAATAATTATACCGATATTAGGGTTTGGTTTGGGTTAGTTGCATGTAATTATGCGTAATTTACTGTTATTGTACATGTAACATATGCAACGAGGACATTTAAATAAAGTGTTATTTTAGGAAAGGTTCGAAAAATGGTTGTCATCACTGCGAAAACCACCTTCATTTTTAAGAGTGAGCGACTGTCCAATGCGCTGCTTAAACTTCTTTTCTTCAAAAAAAAAAAGAAAAAAAAAAGGAATGATAAATCAAACCGGCGTGAGTGAGACAGATGCTCAGCTTCACTTCTGTTCTGTGTCTGTCTGTCCGTCTGTCCAGGGGCACGTGCCCGCGCGATGCGCGTGAGAGTGGGCGGAGGGCGCGCGCGCGCGGCCGCTGATGTGAGTGTCCCGGAGTCACAGCCTGGACTCTTCTGACAGGGTTAGTGTGTCTTTACTCGATCACCACAAACATGAGGCGCAGAAGCGCAGCACATCTCGGCTTCTCCACTTCTTGTTGTTCTAGTTAAGTTGAACTGGTTCTAGATCGATTCTTCAGTGAGGAAGAGCACATGAGAGTCCATCATCCCTCATCGGTGTCGGACATGCTGAAGCCGAGCGAGCCCAGCGGTTCTGCTTTCCTCAAAGTGGACCCGACCTACATCCAGCACTGGCAGCAGCTGTTCCCGCAGAACCCGGTGCCGGTTCCGGTTCCGAGAGCCAGCCTGATCTCCGTGAGCTCGAGCTCGTCCACCGAGTCCCCCGCGCGCTCCCTCAGTCACGCGCTGTTCGACGCCGGAGCCGCTTCTCAAGCCAAAGAACTTTGTTTGTCGTCCAACTTTAAGAATGATAAAGGCTCGCGACTGAAGCTGAGCTCTGAGGAACTGGACTATTATCTGTACGGTCAGCAGAGGATGGAGATCATCCCGGTCAACAACACCAACGGAGACGCCAATAACCGTGAGCGCTCGTGCACAACACACCCGAGGAGTCGTCGTGCTTTATTTGAACCATGCATTCAAGTAATATCAGTTAACAACATGCACTTAGGGTTAGGTTTAGGGTTAGTTACTTGTAGAATTGCATGCATAATTTACTGTTTTTAAGTTGCCTATATGTGTAACAAAGACATTGTAGAATAAAAAGCGTCCACGAAGAGTCGGGCTCACACTTTATTTTAATTATGCATTTAAGTAGCCTAAAGGCCTAATATGAATGAACAACATCACTCAGGGTTAGGTTTAGGCTTAGCTGCATGTTTAACTGCATGCAGAATGTACAGTTATGTGTAACAAAGAGACACTGTACAATAAAAAGCGTCACGGATCCGGTTATGAAGAAAAAATGGTTTCAGTGCCTGATCATGCATGGGAACTTTTTATTCTCAAACATCACAAATCTGGTGCTTTAAAAACACATTTGAAACACTTATAACAAAACATCAAAAATATCATATAACCTATAACTCGAAGGATCCATATGATTATTGAAAAAATTGGACCGTGAAGAACATTATTTTTGGGAGTTTTTAGCTAAATGAGCGCTGTTTCAAAACGTTATCGGGAAAAATTTCAATTTATGTGATGGTGTTTATTAATGTATTTAGAAAATATACGGTAAAATTTTATTTTTCAGTGTCCTTGTCACATATGTTACATGTAGGCCTACTTACCATAGTAATGACAGTAAATTATGCATATTTACATGCAACAAACCCTGAACCAGATCCTAATATACTCGAACACTACAGTAAGTACATGTTGTTGCTTAATATTACTCAGTACTTTAAAATATAATTGCACTGTAACAATGACATAAAATGTAACCAAAATACTTTGAATAATTTAGTTTTATAGTAAAATAGCATTAGTGCAAGTGCATCTTTTTTTTTCGAAACGAGTTATTTTTGCAGTAGGCTTGGCTAAATAATGTGTTGTGCAGCGGATTTAAGTGAATTCTATAGTGATCAAATTGAGTTTTGTTTTATTATCCGGATCATTTTCAGCGCGCGACAGTTAACACGAAAATGCTGCAATTATTCACTTAAATTAAGGAAATTAACACATATTAAAATGAATAGAAATAGAATAAAACATATTCACACTGATGAAAACGCTCGTTTTAATCTCGGCCTTTTTTTTTAAAACACATATTTAATGAAACATTCTTTTTTAAAATGTTTTAACTGATTTGTATTTAAATTGACTTATTTTAATCTGATAGCCTATGCATTCAATATTTTTAATTCAGTATCCTATCGAATATGTGATAATTACACTTATTGTCAATGTCAGCAACTGAGATCTTTTTTCTCTGCTCTGATTTGAATCTTTATTAATTGTGCAAATGATTTGAGTCCGTTATATTCCGTCTTAAACGAACTAAAGAGCGCGTTTGATGAGAGGTGTGTGTGATGTGTGAGTGATCAGCAGATCTTCATCGATAAACGCAGGAGCACATGAGGGATGAGCGGACAACACACAATTAATTGCTGTATAGTTTTGTAGAGTGAGTCCGGATCACTGATCGATCTCTCCATCGGCCCACATTCATCATCCGCGCGCGGACATGCGCGTCTCCCGGGGCACGAGACTGCTTTATCTACGCGCGTTCCCGAGCTCATATTTCACAGCAGAGGAGCTCGTTTACACACACCAACACATGTGCTTCACAACATTCGGGTGATCGCATGAGGAATTTCACATGCACACCATATTCTGATGCACAGAACTAAATAAGATGATTAGAAGACGGAACACAATTCTGTATTGAGCGCGCGCTTTATTTCTATAGTGCAGTTTAATGAGCAGCACGTGTTCAAATGCGTTTAATTAATCATCTTTTAAGAGTCATTACATAGTATAAACAATTTAATTTAGTCGTTTTCTCAGTCATGCAAAAATATTTAAATTTAAATTATTATTCATATAAAGTGCAACTGTTTTTACATTCATTTTTGGAACGAAGTTTTATTAATGAAAAATTTATGAAAAATCTTTATTCATGATTTTTTTTCATGCACAGTAGAATAAATATCTTCATGTACCATTTAAAGTTCGTGTGCATGCAATGAAGAATTAATGCGAAAAAGAAGTGATCTAATTTCATTTTAGCTGTATAATATTTTTGCTAAAATCTTAAGTGCACAACACAAATATAAGCACATAAACATCATGCTGAGAAACAAGCTCTATTTTTGTTACAAATCTTTATCCATGATTTTTTCATGCACAGTACAAGAAATATTCAGACTGAATATCTAAAGTTCGTGTGCATGCGCTGAAGAAATAATGCGAATAAGAAATTATCAAATTTCATTTTAGTCGTATAATTTTTTTGCAAAATGTGCACAACACAAATATAAGCACATAACCATCACGATGAAAACAAGTTTTTGAACAAAGCTTTAGATTTAAAGTCTCCATGATGGGTTGAAGAACGGCAGAAGGAATGTCGGTAACACTTTATTTTACAGTTGTTACTTACCATAGTAATGATGCATAATTACATGCAAATAACCCTCAAACAAATCCTAACCCTACATGTACATGTACTTAATTAATATTACTCAGTACTTCAATATATAATTACACTGTAACAATGACACCTTCAAATAAAGTGTAACCGGAATGTGTTCATGCACAGCTGACAGTGTAAAGTTTGTGTGCATGTGATGAAGAAATAATGCAAATTAGAAATGATCTTTTTTCTAAGTCGTGCAACAACAAAAAAACACACACACAAATATAAGCACATTAACACCATGCTGAGAAACAAGCTTTATTTCTGCTACAAGGCTTTATCTGTGAAGTCTCCATGATGGTTTGAGCCTCAGAAGGAATGTCTTCATGCATCGTCTCACAGAGAGACAATTTAAAGTTGTGTGCGCCTCAGTGAAGGGCCGTTCAGGGTCCCATCTGTGTGTGTGTGTGTAACGGGCTGGTGTGTGTGTCCCGCAGGCTGTGACATGTGTGCTGATAACCGTAACGGAGAGTGCCCGATGCACGGACCCCTGCACTCGCTGCGGCGGCTGGTGGGCACCAGCGGCTCCTCGGGGCCC
>JAULUF010000042.1:37480000-37497500 GCA_031834385.1 Semotilus atromaculatus | reverse complement strand
AGAAAGCATCTTTAACCGTATCAGACTCTCCGTGTCAACACGAGTTTCATCTGAACGTAAAACATGCTGGTTCCTCTGTTGCCTTTCTCCTCGCCTCTTCTGCGCGGGAACCAGCGGCTCGCTGTGTTTTCATTGGAGTTTTTTATGGTGGCTTCTAGTTATTTTAAGACTTGTTTAGTCTGTACATTTCTGAACCACGTCTGACTGTAAGCGTTTATATCACACGTATCGACATCAGCTCCGCCTGTTATGATATTTGCAGGTTTGTTCTGATAGGAAAAACACATTGCTAAATGCATAATAATCAAATGAAATAAAGCCTTATAATGGAGTTTAGAAATGAGTTTTAAATGGAGAAAACACTGAACGAACACAAACTCCGTGTCCAGTTTATAAAAGTCACTTCAAATGTATTTAATATTAATACAGTATTTGCCTGTTTGTTCTGCTGTTTGTACATTGAAAATATGCTCAGTTTTATTATTCGGTCTGTCATGTTAATCATTTTGCATATAATTAGATCCGTGAGTTTGTGAAAATATTAATCAATTATTATTATTATTTTTATTTTTTTATGTTAAAGTGTCTTGGCCTCAACACAAGCTCTAAATAGAAGAACACAGAAACATTGAGCAACATTAGAACATGTGCAGTGCGATAATAACTCATGCTGTCGCGCGTGAATCCTGGAGAACGGCAGACGAAGCGCTTGATTTATCACTCGTGTTTTCCTCAGTGAACAGACCCAATGAATGTAACAGTTTCTCTTTATCAATCGCGCAAAAGACAAAAAAATTATCGAGAGAGAGACTCAGAGATGAGGTTTGTGTTTCACTTCATTCACACCTCTCTCTCTCTCGCCCTTTCTCTCTCTCTCACTCGCTCGCCCTTTCTCTCTCGCTCGCTCGCCCTCTCTCTCTCTCTCTCTCTCTCTCTCTCTCTCACTCTCACTCTCACTCGCTCTTTCTCTCCCTCTCTCTCTCTCTCACTCTATCTCTCCCTCTCTCTCCCCCTCTCTCTCTCTCACTCTATCTCTCTATCTCACTCTATCTCTCCCTCTCTCTCCCCCTCTCTCTCTCACTCTATCTCTACCTCTCTCTCTCTCTCCCACTCTCTCTATCTCTCTCTCTCTCACTCGCTCTTTCTCTCTCTCTCTCACTCGCTCACCCTCTCTCTCGCTCTCTCTCTCTCTCTCGCTCTCCATTGTCTTGTTCTCCTGTAAACACACACTCAGTTGTTCACTATGAGAGTTCATGTTGAGTGTGTGTGTGTGTGTGTGTGTGTGTGTGTGTGTGTGTGTGTGTTAATACTCCTGAAACGATAACAAGCGGCTCTATCGCCTCCAGAGACGCGCGCGGGCCGAGACCGAAGGACCTCTGAGTGTTTCCCGTGATAAAGCGTCGGCTCCATTACCCAGAGTGCTCTTCTCTCCTCACTCACGTCTGCTTCATTTATACAGCGCTTTAACAAGAGCGTTTCACAGCAGCTTTACAGTGATAACAGGAGATTACAGTAACAGAGATTGTTTGGGCTTTACAGCAGATCTAGAATAAAGTTATTGTCCAGATAAAGTTAGTTTTGATTGATTCACTTCCGTTGTAAAGATCATTAGTGATTAACTTATGGGCCGCTAACACACACCGCTCTACAGAAAACAGAAACTGTAATGTGTTCTGGCCGTTCATTCACACACATGCGTGTTCTGGCGTGCACATGCGCATCACGTGTTCAGGCTATAGATATGAGCGTGTGGATATATATGTGCGCAGGCGTGGAGTCTTACTCTACAAGACCTCAACAAATGACTTGTCTGGCCTTAAAAATTCATAATACAGAATTTGTAGTCGTTTCCGCAGATCCATGCGAACTGGAATGACTTTGATACCGTTTATCTGTGCCGAGGAGAAGGGAAGGCTCAGGGACTCAGTGTCATGATGGACTCGCTGTAATGAGGGCCAGAGGTCAGAGGTCAGAGTGGCTGTCAGCTCACGATGTGTGTGTGTCTGGTCATCGGTGTGTCTCTTTACAGCCTTCGTAAATGTCTGAGGAGAGATTGAGCTGGAGAGATTGAGCAGTAAGTAACGCAGTGACAGGAGACATCGATCGCCGGGGACTCTCGTTACGGCCAGACGGCGCTTTACAACAAAACACCATTTGGTTTCGGGACATCAGTAGAAACGCCCTGTTCACACTGGAAACATTATGTGTGTGTGTGTGTGTGAGTGTGTGTGTGTATGTGTGTGTGTGTGTGTGCGTGTGCGTGCGTGCTTGCGTGGGTGAGTGGGTGAGTGTGTGTGTGTGTGTGTGTGTGTGTGTGTGCGTGTGTTGAGCTCAGGCCGGTTCAGATCACATTAATCAGCTTTATGGCCTGTTTAGGGTTTTTCTCTCTTACAGTCGTAACAAACACGAGACACATGACGCCTGTCAGTCAGAGAGAGTTTTACACTGAAACTGTTCATCATCAGAATCGGAAGACTAGAAGAGATGCTGATCAGAGAAACTGTGTTCAGTGTTTCTTCTTATAAAAGCAATATCATGTCTGTTCTTTCATCTCAAGTCTGTTAACTGACCTGAGCCATTTTTACGACAACCTTTTCTGTTTTATTTGGATCATGAGGCGTGATGTGAAGAGACTCAGGCTAGGCAGGGATGATGTGAAGTGACTCAGGCTCGGCAGGGATGACGTGAAGAGACTCAGGCTAGGCAGGGATGACGTGAAGAGACTCAGGCTCGGCAGGGATGACGTGAAGAGACTCAGGCTAGGCAGGGATGACGTGAAGTGACTCAGGCTCGGCAGGGATGACGTGAAGAGACTCAGGCTAGGCAGGGATGACGTGAAGAGACTCAGGCTAGGCAGGGATGACGTGAAGAGACTCAGGCTCGGCAGGGATGACGTGAAGAGACTCAGGCTAGGCAGGGATGACGTGAAGTGACTCAGGCTCGGCAGGGATGACGTGAAGAGACTCAGGCTCGGCAGGGATGACGTGAAGAGACTCAGGCTCGGCAGGGATGACGTGAAGAGACTCAGGCTAGGCAGGGATGACGTGAAGTGACTCAGGCTCGGCAGGGATGACGTGAAGAGACTGAGGCTAGGCAGGGATGAAGTGAAGAGACTCAGGCTCGGCAGGGATGACGTGAAGAGACTCAGGCTTGGCAGGGATGACGTGAAGAGACTCAGGCTAGGCAGGGATGACGTGAAGAGACTCAGGCTTGGCAGGGATGACGTGAAGAGACTCAGGCTTGGCAGGGATGACGTGAAGAGACTCAGGCTCGGCAGGGATGACGTGAAGAGACTCAGGCTTGGCAGGGATGACGTGAAGAGACTCAGGCTTGGCAGGGATGACGTGAAGAGACTCAGGCTTGGCAGGGATGACGTGAAGAGACTCAGGCTTGGCAGGGATGACGTGAAGAGACTCAGGCTAGGCAGGGATGACGTGAAGAGACTCAGGCTTGGCAGGGATGACGTGAAGAGACTCAGGCTTGGCAGGGATGACGTGAAGAGACTCAGGCTCGGCAGGGATGACGTGAAGAGACTCAGGCTTGGCAGGGATGACGTGAAGAGACTCAGGCTTGGCAGGGATGACGTGAAGAGACTCAGGCTTGGCAGGGATGACGTGAAGAGACTCAGGCTCGGCAGGGATGACGTGAAGAGACTCAGGCTCGGCAGGGATGACGTGAAGAGACTCAGGCTCGGCAGGGATGACGTGAAGAGACTCAGGCTCGGCAGGGATGACGTGAAGAGACTCAGGCTAGGCAGGGATGACGTGAAGTGACTCAGGCTCGGCAGGGATGACGTGAAGAGACTGAGGCTAGGCAGGGATGAAGTGAAGAGACTCAGGCTTGGCAGGGATGACGTGAAGAGACTCAGGCTTGGCAGGGATGACGTGAAGAGACTCAGGCTCGGCAGGGATGACGTGAAGTGACTCAGGCTAGGCAGGGATGAAGTGAAGAGACTCAGGCTCGGCAGGGATGACGTGAAGAGACTCAGGCTTGGCAGGGATGACGTGAAGAGACTCAGGCTTGGCAGGGATGACGTGAAGAGACTCAGGCTCGGCAGGGATGATGTGAAGAGACTGAGGCTAGGCAGGGATGAAGTGAAGAGACTCAGGCTCGGCAGGGATGACGTGAAGAGACTCAGGCTTGGCAGGGATGACGTGAAGAGACTCAGGCTAGGCAGGGATGACGTGAAGAGACTCAGGCTCGGCAGGGATGACGTGAAGTGACTCAGGCTCGGCAGGGATGACTTGAAGAGACTCAGGCTAGGCAGGGATGACGTGAAGAGACTCAGGCTAGGCAGGGATGACGTGAAGAGACTCAGGCTTGGCAGGGATGACGTGAAGAGACTCAGGCTAGGCAGGGATGACGTGAAGAGACTCAGGCTCGGCAGGGATGACGTGAAGTGACTCAGGCTCGGCAGGGATGACTTGAAGAGACTCAGGCTAGGCAGGGATGACGTGAAGAGACTCAGGCTAGGCAGGGATGACGTGAAGAGACTCAGGCTCGGCAGGGATGACGTGAAGAGACTCAGGCTTGGCAGGGATGACGTGAAGAGACTCAGGCTAGGCAGGGATGACGTGAAGAGACTCAGGCTTGGCAGGGATGACGTGAAGAGACTCAGGCTCGGCAGGGATGACGTGAAGAGACTCAGGCTCGGCAGGGATGACGTGAAGAGACTCAGGCTCGGCAGGGATGACGTGAAGTGACTCAGGCTCGGCAGGGATGACGTGAAGAGACTGAGGCTAGGCAGGGATGAAGTGAAGAGACTCAGGCTCGGCAGGGATGACGTGAAGAGACTCAGGCTTGGCAGGGATGACGTGAAGAGACTCAGGCTAGGCAGGGATGACGTGAAGAGACTCAGGCTCGGCAGGGATGACGTGAAGTGACTCAGGCTCGGCAGGGATGACGTGAAGAGACTCAGGCTCGGCAGGGATGACGTGAAGTGACTCAGGCTCGGCAGGGATGACGTGAAGAGACTGAGGCTAGGCAGGGATGAAGTGAAGAGACTCAGGCTCGGCAGGGATGACGTGAAGAGACTGAGGCTAGGCAGGGATGACGTGAAGTGACTCAGGCTCGGCAGGGATGACGTGAAGTGACTCAGGCTCGGCAGGGATGACGTGAAGAGACTCAGGCTTGGCAGGGATGACGTGAAGAGACTCAGGCTAGGCAGGGATGACGTGAAGAGACTCAGGCTTGGCAGGGATGATGTGAAGAGACTCAGGCTCGGCAGGGATGACGTGAAGTGACTCAGGCTCGGCAGGGATGACGTGAAGAGACTCAGGCTTGGCAGGGATGACGTGAAGAGACTCAGGCTCGGCAGGGATGACGTGAAGAGACTCAGGCTAGGCAGGGATGATGTGAAGAGACTCAGGCTCGGCAGGGATGACGTGAAGTGACTCAGGCTCGGCAGGGATGACGTGAAGAGACTCAGGCTAGGCAGGGATGACGTGAAGTGACTCAGGCTCGGCAGGGATGACGTGAAGAGACTCAGGCTAGGCAGGGATGACGTGAAGAGACTCAGGCTTGGCAGGGATGATGTGAAGAGACTCAGGCTCGGCAGGGATGACGTGAAGAGACTCAGGCTAGGCAGGGATGACGTGAAGTGACTCAGGCTCGGCAGGGATGACGTGAAGTGACTCAGGCTAGGCAGGGATGACGTGAAGAGACTCAGGCTAGGCAGGGATGACGTGAAGTGACTCAGGCTCGGCAGGGATGACGTGAAGTGACTCAGGCTCGGCAGGGATGACGTGAAGAGACTCAGGCTAGGCAGGGATGACGTGAAGTGACTCAGGCTAGGCAGGGATGACGTGAAGAGACTCAGGCTAGGCAGGGATGACGTGAAGTGACTCAGGCTCGGCAGGGATGACGTGAAGTGACTCAGGCTCGGCAGGGATGACGTGAAGAGACTCAGGCTCGGCAGGGATGACGTGAAGAGCCACGCTATGCCTTTGTTTTATGTTTGAACTTGTTTTTGAATAATATTAAACTGCACTTGGGTTCTGTAAACTTGTCTCCAGTGGTAAATAAATTATATTAAAATAAGTAAATTAGAAATGGGATTCAAATAAAAAGTGTGTGAGTCTTTGTGTGTGTGTGTGTTTGTGTGTGTGTTTGTGTGTGTTAGAGTGTTTGTTTGTATGCGTGTGAGTCTGTGTGTGTGTGTGTGTGTGTGTGTGTGTTAGAGTGTTTGTATGCATGTGAGTCTCTGTGTGTGTGTGAGAGTGTGTGTGTGTGTGTGTGTGTTAGAGTGTTTGTTTTTTATGCGTGTGAGTCTGTGTGTGTGTGTGAGAGAGAGAAAGTGTGTGTGATAGAGTGTGTGTGTGTGTTTTCTTGTATGTATGTTTTATGGGGACACAACTGTGTAAATTTACATGATTATTACAATGTAAACATTTCCTGTGTCCTTGTAAACCAAATTATAAAACTGTATGTTTTTTTTTATTAAAAAAATGCCCTTTTGTATCCCTGAAGATGAAACAGAAATTCTACAGATATTATGAATAAAATGCATTTAGAATCAACAGGCCTTGAGGGGTTAGTTCTGTGATCTGCAGAAGTTCCTGACGGTGTTTATCGATGTTTCTCTTTCAGATCTACGATCAGGAAGGAACGTTACTGCACTTCATCGACGGGAACGAGCCCAGCAAGTCCAGCTGGATGAGGTACATCCGGTGCGCTCGACACTGCGGGGAGCAGAACATGATGGTGGTGCAGTACAGGTACTGACCCTGACCCTAATCCGACCCCTAACCCATCCTCTGACCCCAACCCGACCCCTTACCCTAATTATTTTTCTGTTAGGATTATATTATTTGTAATTAGCAGTATGTAAAACAATTGAAGAATATCTTACAGAATATAAAAAAGTACAAATATTACAGAATTATATAGAAAAGGTAATTGCGATATCTTTAGTTTATATCTCGCAATTCAGTGTGAGTGTGTGTGACCGAGTAAGTGTGTGTGTGTTTATGTGTGTGTGTTTGTGTGAGTGAGTGTGTGTGTGTGTGTGTGTGTGTGTGTGAGTGACTGAGTGAGTGAGTGAGTGTGTGTGTGTGTGTGTGTGTGTGTGTGTGTGAGTGAGTGAGTGAGTGTGTGTGTGTGAGTGAGTGTGAGTTAGTGACTGTGTGTGTGACCGAGTGTGTTTGTGTGTGTGTGTGTGTGTGTGAGTGAGTGTGTGTGTGTGTGAGAGTGAGTCAGTGACTGTGTGTGTGACCGAGTGTGTGTGTATTGTGTGTGTGTGTTTGTGTTTGCGTGTGTGTGTGTGTGTTTGAGTGTCCGTAAGAGAGTGCAAGAATTGTAATTTTTAAATTATGTGGCGTAAAAAAAAAAGAATTGTTCTTCTTTTCCAGTGTTTCAATAGTAATGTGTTAGACGGACATCTTTAACCCCTGCGCTCGTGTCTCGCAAGCTTTATAATGGCAGTGAATGGCCGTCTATGTTTTGAAGTCCATAAAAGTGCATCTATCCTTGATAAAAGTTTATCCATCCATCATAAAAGTGCATCTGTCCACTTTTATGGACTTCAGAACAGAAACACCCATTCACTGCCATTATAAAGCTTGGAAGAGCCAGGACATTTCTTAATATAACTCTGATTGTGTTCGTCTGAAAGAAGAGTGTCATATACACTAGGATGGCTTCAGGGAGAGTAAATCATGGGCTAATTTTCATTTTTGGGTGAACTATCCCTTTAAAATAAGTTAAACTCGTCGCTTGTTTCCTCTCTGACCTCCGTCTCGCGTTTTTAACAGTAAAAACATGTCCTGTGCTCCGGCCCTCAGTCTGATGATCTGCAGAGGTCATGACCTCTGACCCCGTGATCAGCTGGAGGCCGTTTGGCGGTCCCGCGTCTCCAGATCCAGATCCGCCTGTTATGATTCGCAATATCTTCATGGAATTCTCTTCAAAGCGGCGCTGATGGATGGAGTCCGACTCGGCTGTGTTGTTTTGCTCTGACAGAAACGTCTTCTGGCATCTCCCGCGCAGGGAACTTTATTACTCTTCCAACCACAATACTAAATACATGTCAGCGCGGGAAACCGAACCCGAGACGGGCTTTGATCTGCGGAGATTCATGCGCGCGCTGGAGGTGACGGCAGGCGTGTAAGAGTAGGTTTACACTCACTCTGAGTGTGTGTGTGTGTGTGTGTGAGGCCACCCATCGCTCCCCAAACAGCCTCTTTCAGCAGAACACTGACTCATTTACTCCCACTACATTTATTTGTGCTGCAGTGTTTACGTTGAGTGAAGCCGAACTGAGAGACGAGGCGTTACGAGTTTCTCAAGCTACGCCGTGTTTTCTCTCTCGTGGCTCATGAGATGTTGGTGATTTATGGACTCGGCCTTTGTTTTATTTTGATGGTGCGGTGGAAAGAATTAATAAAATGCACTCATCTCAGCACTTCCCCCTGAGACCAAAGAGTCAAATATTTGTAGGCATTTTTCTCAGCTTAAGCAGTGCTTGATCCAGCGGATTGAGGTTAGTTGGTTAAAGGCTAGTTCACACCGAGGATGACAACGATAAAGATATAGTTCTAGATGTATAACCGAATACTGAGTCCACAACTATAACGATAAAGATATGGTTCTAAAAATTCTTCTAAATATAACAGAAAACTAAGTCCACAAATATAACGATAACGACGTTATCTCGTATTTTTTCCCAGCTATTGAAGGATGAAAACACTGACAGCCAATCAGAATCCATCCTGCTTTAACGAGCTCGAGCATTTAAAGCGACAGACGACAAACAGCAGCGTTTATAATAAACAGAACTATATCATGCATTGGTGTGGACAGTAATTTAATTATAGTTATTGTTCTAAGACTGGTTACCAACATTTTCTTTTATGAAGCATCTCTTAAAACTCATCTTTGATCTTTCCTTGAAAAAAACTTCTTCATGCCTTAAAATATCTTGAATGTAACTCGACACCCTTGCCTCATTTAGTATGCGCGGTTCTATGAATATGCAAATGAGCCCCGCCTCCACTCACTCCCTCCCTCAGAGATCCACTGGTTGACGATCACACGTTGATCTGATTGGTTACAAGGTCGTTTGTGACGTCAGAAACACCAGCGATTTCACACCGTGTTTTTGAGACTGTCTTTGGTTCACTGCAGTTTTAAGGAGGAAATACTCAGCAATGCTGTCGACTTATCAACTTACACATGGTGTGTCTTAAAGCGTATTAATAACACCACATAGACACACAAACAACATTAAAAGCTGGATTTACACCACAGGGGGACTTTAAGAGTGTGAGAAGTTCTTTATTTAATGTCAAATAAACCGTTTTTTCCCGATTGTTTTTAGTTTCAGCATTTCACATGAAAATGAATGATTTCATATATTTTATAATGGATTCGCATATTTGATAGTCAGTTTAGTGAATATGTAATAAATCCACATTTCGTTTTATAAACATTTAATGTAATTTAAACAGGTTTTGTATTTTTTAGCTTGATCAAGAATGTGTGAATGATGTGATAGAATATATATAATATATATATATGTGAGTCGCTTTGGATAAAAGTTTAATAAAAGGATAAAAGGCTAAATGATTATTCCTGTATGTTATGGTATATTTTGCTGTGTTGCAGGTCGTGTATCTTCTACCGGGCGTGTTCAGACATCCCTCGAGGGACCGAGCTGCTGGTCTGGTACAACGACAGCTACACGTCTTTCTTCGGGATCCCGCTGCAGTGCGTCGCACAAGACGAAAACTGTGAGTCTCGAGCCTCCTCCTTACAGGACTCCTATAATGCCTTTTTGTGAAATAAGTCTCTAACAATAAATAAATAAGTCTCCCAGGGTGTGTATGTGAAGTTTTAGCTCAAAATAACCCACAGATCATTTTTTATAGCATGTTAGAATTGACACTTTTCGAGGGCGAGAAAAAAACGCACAGTCAGTTTTTGTGTGTTCCTTTAAATGCAAATGAGCTGCTGCTCCCGGCACAGGGGGCGGAGCTACAAGAGCTGTGTGTGCGTGTGTGTGTGTGTGTGTGGGGGGGGGGGGTGTGTGTGTGTTAGCAGCTCCGATTACCTCACACACATGCATTGAAAATCTCAAAAACATTTAGCCTTTTATGTTCAAATCGGGCAAAAATTGAGAGACTCTAGAAGAAGAGTTATGTAGTTATGAGTTATGAATATGGTGAAGCAACAGGACATTTCTGAATGGTGTCTGACACTATGTGTACATTCTGTGAGTGAGATCCCTCTATGGGCGGTTGAGAACGGCTCCTGCTAACGGCTGTAGTCTTTAGCCTTTGGCCAAAAAATCCTCCGATGACGCAAAATTACGATTTTTGCATCATCTGAGGATTTTTTCCAGACAAAAAATACATAAATCTCTCGTCTCGGGGATATGAGGGAGGAGAGCACGGTCATCCGAAAATACTACAGGTTTTCTACTAATACATTAAGCTTAATGCTGAATCCTGAAATATCCCTTTAACTATCTTATAGTCATATCTTCAAGTCATATTCTGTCATGATAATCTATAAATCGCGTTCCTGGGGGCGGAGTTTATGTAAATTTTAGAGTTTGTGATGTCACTAACCCGTGAAGAAGCTCGTGTAGTTCCTACCAGCCGTTTGTTGTAGTCCTTAAAAAGCGATTTCTGTAAAAGAAAATCTCTCTTTGCTTTGAACTTTGTGCATCATAACTTTGCAGATGTTGTTTATGCTCAAACAGCAACATTACACACTGACTAAAGCTAGACAAATTAAATCATAATCAACCACTCCTGTAACATGTTCTGCTGAGAGTCTCAGAGTCTCTTCTCAACGGTTCTGCTCTGAATGGTCTTCATCGCTCCTGTTCTCGGTGTAAAGCATTTACATTTACATTTAGCATGACCCTTGACCCATGACCCATGACCTTGGCGTTGCAAGCGCTGCAGCGCTGGCTCCTCACAGCGAAGGCTTGTGGACACGAGCGAGTCTGACGGCTCATGTTTACAGCAGACAGGCTTTATGAGCTCAGTCTGGTTACTGTTCTGTTTAGACAGCGCTCTTTTCCTCCAGACGCTCGTGTGATGCATGAGAGACGATCTTCAGCGCTCGCATTATGGGCTCGGCAGAAACACTAAAAATGGGTTTTTGAAATGCTGAAAAAAATTATTTTGTCTCATTTTCCTGCACAAATATCTAAACATTCTGAAATCACAACACATTTACTGGAGAAACAAAATGACTGAAGATATTAAGTCTGAAAAATGAACAAAAATGAAGTGAGTTTGAGCTTAAAACAAGAACAAATATCTGCAAATGGAGTCAGAAAAATAATATTTGTTCTTGTTTTAAGCTCAAACTCACTTCATTTTTGTTCATTTTTCAGACTTAATATCTTCAGTCATTTTGTTTCTCCAATAAATGTGAATGCTTTATAATTCAGTTAAATCTTGATTTTTAATAGGGTAAATTTAGCTAAATTCATCAATTACGAAAAAAATCTATTCAGTTTAATAACAGTGTACATATCGCAAAGTTCATTATTAAACAAACTAAATTCAGTTCAATTTAAGAAAATAGTGTCACAATTCAATATTGATTCAATTCATTCAATGTTGATTCAGTTCAGTAAGAGTCTCCAGTAAATGTGAATGCTTTATAATTCAGTTAAATCTTGATTTTTAATAGTGTAAATTTAGCTAAATTCATCAATTATGAAAAAAATCTATTCAGTTTAATAACAGTGTACATATCGCAAAGTTCAGTTCAGTTCAATAAGTGTAAATGTTGCACGGTTCTTAAATGATGAAACAAAATAAATTCAGTTCAATTTAAGAAAATAGTGTCACAATTCAATATTGATTCAATTCATTCAATGTTGATTCAGTTCAGTAAGAGTCTCCAGTAAATGTCTCATGATTTAAGAACGTTTAGATATTAGTGCTGGGAACGAGACCGAAACACTGAGGAAGAACTTCATGTTTGCAGTGCATCGCTCTGAAGGATTCATATTTAGATCTGGATATACGAGAGGCTGATCTGTGTGTTTTCACGTTCGGTGTAATCGCTGGTCTACGACTGACGCCCAGCAGTGATCAGACGAGTTCTGGAGATTCATAACTCAGACTGCACTGAATGCGCTGGCTTTATTAAATCCCAGCGCTCTCACATGTCTCGTCTTACAGTCGGCTAATTCAGTGTTTATGTGCTCAGCGTGCGGCGTGAGGAAGAATGTGGAGTGAGGTTTGATGATGGAAGTGTTTCTGTTTCGCTGTCTGACTGTAAAGCGCCTTAGAAAACGTCTGAAGATGTCAGGTCCTGATTATTTATTTCCATAATTATCTTTGAAATATTTTTTTATTAAAAAAATTAAACAATATTTATTTTAAAAATAAAATCGATTTATTTAAAAATAAGTAAAGAAATAAAATGTATGTATTAATAAAATGGATAAAATGTATTTAATCACTTAATTACTTTAAATTATAAACTTATTTATGAAATATATTGCAAAAATATTTTGCATATATTACAAAAAATGATAGTTATTTATTTACAAATTTAAAAAAAAATCTAAGAAATTAATTGCAAAAACATTTTAAATTGATCAAAAGTGACAGTAAAGACATTTATAATGTTACAAAAGATTCTATTTCAAATAAACACTGTTCTTTTGAACTCTCTATTCATCAAAGAATCCTGAAAAATAAAATGTATCACGGCTTCCACAAAGATATGAACACTGATAATAATCATAAATGTTTCTTGATCATCAGATCCTCATATTATCCTGATTTCTGAAGGATCATGTGACACTGAAGACTGGAGTAATGATGATGAACATTCAGCTTTGATCACAGGAATAAATTACACTTTACTATATATTCACATAGAAAACATGTGACTGTTTTGATCATGTGATCATAATCGCTGATCATGTGACAAAAGGTTTGCTCGTCTCAGATCATGTCGCTGTTATTACTGTTCTTAGCTCAGAGCGCTTCCTCTTTCACTCAGATGTGTGTTTTCTGTGTTGGCAGTGAACGTGCCGTCTACTGTAATGGAGGCCATGACCCGGCAGGACTCGCTCCAGCCCTTCAGCAAGAGCCCGAAGCCCTCGTCTGTGGTCCTGCGCTCCACCGTGTTCCCGCAGTCGCCCTGCTCGCGCAGCTTCTCTCTGATGGACAAGACGGGCCACATGGAGTCCGGTTTAAACCAGCTGAGCGTGAAGAACCAGCGCGTGTTGGCCAGTCCCACGTCCACCAGCCAGCTGAGCTCCGAGTTCAGCGACTGGCACCTGTGGAAGTGTGGCCAGTGCTTCAAGACCTTCACGCAGAGGATCCTGCTGCAGATGCACGTGTGCACGCAGAACCCCGACAGGTACCGGAACTCTAGTCTAGCCACCTGTATTTCTATAGCGCTTTATACAGTAGAGATCGTTTCAAAGATGATTCACAGTGATAAAGCGTGACAGAAACAGTGTCAATGCTGCAAAATTCATCAATTATGAAAAATTCTATTCAGTTCAATAACGGTGTCAATGTTGCAAAATTCATCAATTATGAAAAATTCTATTCAGTTCAATAACAGTGTCAATGCTGCAAAATTCATAAATTATGAAAAATTCTATTCAGTTCAATAACGGTGTCAATGTTGCAAAATTCATCAATTATGAAAAATTCTATTCAGTTCAATAACGGTGTCAATGCTGCAAAATTCATCAATTATGGAAAATTCTATTCAGTTCAATAACGGTGTCAATGTTTCAAAATTCATCAATTATGATTAAAATCCCTTTAATGTTGATTCAATTCAATAAAGGTGTCAATGTTTCAACGTTCATCAGTTATTAAAAACGAATTTAATTCAGTTTAAATTGGTGTAAATTAGGGCTGGAAGATTTTGGCTAAAATCATAATCGCGATTAATCGATCAAGTCACCTCGATTACGATTATTGAACGATTATTTTTAAAAAATTCTCATGTCACTGGCAAGGCTTTTACTGTAAATATGTTTACGGTTATTTTTTCTAATGAAAGAGCATAATCCTATCTTTGTGATTCTAAAATAAGGAAACACACAGATAGCTATTAATGCTTATTTATTAAATATTTCAAACATTTGAATTAAACAAAGCATACAATGCTTGAAATAAAAACATCTTATAAAAAACGTAATTTAAGTTTTAATGTAAAAATAAAGTTTCCTAAAAATTTGGAAAATAAAGAACTTTTAAAGTTATTTTTGTAAACAAAATAAATTATTGTAAATATTGCCATCTTAAAAGTAAAATATAACTTGTATAAAACTACAAAACAAATCATTTTCATATCGTATAGCATTTGTAGTGTTAGACACCTGCTTTGTGGGGGCACTTGCTGGGCGTTTGTCAGTCTCTCTCTCTTTTTGAGCAATGCACATGTAATGTCTCAGCAGCGTCTACAGTTTGCTTATGAGCTGCGATTTCTCTCTCGAGAAACCACGCTTGTGCATTTTTTTCTCTGATTCGATCATAAACGCTGGCGAACGATCCCGGCTTCAGCGTCATCATTACGACGACACGGCATTGATTACAGCTTTTGTTCACACAGCGCGCGTTTCGGGACTGAACACGGCAATGTTACTAGGTCCCCAACATCAATCCCGGCTCGTGTTTGCGTTCACACAGAAGGACATTTCCCGACAATTTCCCTCCCGGGATCAACGTGCTGTGTGAAAGGAGCTCATGGTGCTTCAATTTCGCAGACTGACTGGACGGTGCGGAGTCACGTGACTACACACGCGGTAATATGTTTTAAGGGGAAAGTACATTAACACGCAGTGGGCGGAAATATTAATAGGATTCAAAAACCGAAATAACCGACATGGTAAAATTACGTCGGTTATAGGCTCTGAATTTCGGTTTCGATTATTTTTCGATTAATCATCCAGCCCTAGTGTAAATGTTGCAAAATTCATCAATTATGAAAAATTCTATTCAGTTCAATAACGGTGTCAATGTTGCAAAATTCATCAATTATGAAAAATTCTATTCAGTTCAATAACTGTGTCAATGCTGCAAAATTCATAATTTATGATTAAAATCCCGTTCACTTTAATGTTTATTCAATTCAATAACGGTGTCAATGTTTCAACGTTCATCAGTTATTAAAAACGATTTTAATTCAGTTTAATATTGGTGTAAATGTTGCAAAAGTCATACATTTTTAAATTTATTCAAGTGTAAAACAGCTTTACAGAAGACAATGGCGTCAAAATTCAGTTTAATGTTGATTCAATTCAGTTCAATAACAGTGTCAATGTTGCAAAATTCACCAATTATGAAATAAATTTAATTCAGTTAATGTCAAGAAAATAGTGTTCAATACAGTTCAATATTGATTCAATTTATTCTATGTTTATTCAGTTCAGTAACAGTGTCAATGTTGCAAAATTAATCAATTATGAAAAATTCTATTTAGTTAAATGTTGATTCAATTCAGTTCAATAACACAATGTTGTCAAATTAATAAATTATGAAAAATTCAGTTCAATGTTGATTCAATTCAGTTCAATAACACAGTCAATGTTGTCAAATTAATCAATTATGATCAATTCAGTTCAATGACATGTTCAGTGTTGCACAATTAATATATTATGAAACAAATTCAATTCAGTTCAATAACAGAGTCAATGATGCAAAGTTAATCAGTTATGAAACTAATAGAAAATAGTGTCATAATTCAGTTAAATTCAGTTGTTGATTCAATTAAATTAAATAGTGTCAATGTTGCAAAATTCATCAATAATGAAAAATCTAATTCAGCCCAATAACAGTGCCAATACTGCAAAATTAATATATTATGAAACAAATTAAATTCAGTTCAATAACAGGGTCAATGTTGCAAAATTAATCAATTATGAAAAATTGTATTCAGTTTAATGTTGATTCAATTCAGTTCAATATCTGCGCCAGTGTTGCAAAGTTCATCAGTTATGAAACTAATAGACAATATTGTAATAATTCAGTTAAATTCAGTTCGATGTTGATTAAATTCAGTTCAATAGTGTCAATATTGCAAAATTCATCAATTATGAAAAATAAAATTCAGTTCAATGTTGATTCAGTTGAGTTAAATAATGGTGTCAATGTTGCTAAAATCATCAATTATGAAACAAAATCAATTCAGTTCAATAACAGCATAAGTGTGGCAAAATTAAGTTCTACTATAAAGCAGGTCTACAAAAGACAATAGTGTTACAAATTAGTTCGATTTAATTCAGCTCAGTTCAATAACAGTGGCAATGTTGCAAAATTAATCAATTATGAAATTAATTCAACTAAAAAGCAACTCTATAGAACACAAAGGTGTCATAATTCAGTTCAGTTCAGTTCAGTAGTGTCAATTGTGAATGTTTTTAAACGCGACTCTCACGTGTTGAGCCAGAAAGCTCTCGCTGTGATGAAGGACGTCTCCGTGATTCTTGAGAACTTTCTGGAATATTAAACTGGGAATATTTTCTCGTCTGAATCCAGAGTTTCTCCTCGGAAAGCAACGCGGTGTCCGGAGTGTAACATCTCTAAACCTAATTAAACACGGCTGAGGATGTATTGGAAATTTTTTGCTTAGCTCTATTTTCTCAGCCCTATAAATCAGCTGCTGCCGTCACACAGAAATACCCACTCCAAAGGTGATGCAGAGGAAAACAGATGCCACTTATTCAATAAACTAATATTCATACAGAAGAAAAATGTTTGCGGGATACCCGAGGAGATGAAGTCCATGTGAGGCTTTGTCAATATTCAACTTTATGACCCTGAGGTGCAGATAAAATTTAGCTGAACAAGGCAATCTGGGATGAGCCGGTGTTTGGCCTGGAAGCCGGCGTGACTCTGGGAATCTGTTTTAAATGATCTCACGTATGCTTTATGGCCTTTGGCTTATACATATTTATTGATGTTTAGTTTATATGTACATTTTAGAGAGGATAAATCATGGGATCATTGCAAAAAAATCCGTTTGTGCTGATGTGTTTTGCTGAGTCTGTCTGGACTCGAGGTGTTTTTGGTGTTTTTGTTTGCTCACATCCATCACGGCGATGATGGGAAAAGCCCTCAAAAGAGCGATTCATTACGATATCGAGCAGAATTAACCAGCTCAGATAAATATTCTCCTTCTGAAAGAGTCAAATAAGACGCTTTTACTGTGCTTTTAGTGCACAGCAGTAAAAATATGAAGCGCCTGATTACAGTGATGTCTGGGTTTGAGCTTGTGGAAGTGCAGCATTGGAGATCTGAGGTTATTTATGCCCGAGCCCGTCCTGCAGTAATAAACAATAAGCACACATTAATCACCAGTGCTGCTGTAGTTAATGCGCACACACATCCATCATCTTAACATATTCACCGTCACTGCAAACAGAAAAACTTCAGTCGCGCTCAGTTTGACCACAGGAACGCTGTCAGTTCAGCGAACCCTCACATCAGACACACACACTCTCAGATACACACACTCTCAGATACTCACTGCACTATCTCATATATTACATTTTATTTAA
>JAULUF010000042.1:37437500-37475000 GCA_031834385.1 Semotilus atromaculatus | reverse complement strand
CTTGAACTCGTGAGTCGCTCAGGATAAAAGCGTGAAGGAAAGTGTAGCTCTGATGTTCTCAGGTACAGAAGAAAGACACGCGCCTCTGACGAGCTTTTATTCTTTATCTCTGTAAGTGACAGTGTCTGTGATCCGGGCCCCCAGGGGCCGCTCATCCGCTCACATTATTGACAGGCTCTCAGTCCCTCGTCATCAGGACTCGCAATTACACCTCGCGGTCCTCACGCTTTCATGTGTCAGATGTGCTTTGCTCTGTTTGACTCGCGTGTGTGTGTGTGTGTGTGTGTGTGCAGGTGCGAGAGATGCGACCGCAGCTTCACACAGGCCACTCAGCTCAGCCGACACCAGCGGATGCCCAACGAGTGCAAACCCATCAGCGAGAGCAGCGAATCAATCCAGGTGGATTAACTGATGACCGGCGCGCAATTACACCGGCAGACAAAATCATGATTAAATGTCACGGACACTTAAGCAAAACCAAAGATTTCCTAAGAGAAACGCTCAATCACGCGCAGAAAACCAAAAGCAGTAATAAAATAAGTGAGATGTTAAGAGTTATTGATCCTGGCATGGATGGGGGCGGGGCCGGGGGCGGGGCTGGGGGCGGGGCCGAGGGTGAGGTGATTATTTATTCATGAGTCTGTGAAATGAGACTGTGTTTCGAAGACTGCAGAAACTCACGCTCTGTGTGTGTGTGTGTGTGTGTGTGTGTGTGTGTGTGTGTGTGTTTCTCTCGATTTTACACTACAAACACTGCTAACACTTTACTGTGCATTAAATAACAACGAGCAATACGTTTGTTACAGTATTTATTCATCTTTCCTAACATTAGGTAATTAAACACAACTGTTCATGGTTAGCTCATGTCAGCTTTTACATTTTTATTTTGCTAATGTTAAAGCTGCTGTCCGTAACTTTTTTAAGTTAAAGATAATATATAATAAGTTAAGTTAATAAATAATAATTATAAAAAAAAAAACATCTTCAGCCAGTGTTCAATTCTATCTGCTTGCTGTAGCTAGATTCAAAACGTTTAGCTTGTAATAATGATTTTAATTCCAGTGGTACTGGTGGGTTTCCGCGGGAAATTCGAGCATGTCTTTGCGTCATTACGTCACACCCGTACACATAAAGATGGAGTCATAACCACTGCGTAAAGATACTGCGCGTGAGGAGAGATGTATAGGCTTTTCTCGCAGCACATTACATAATTAAACTTATGGCGGATCCAGAAAGATCCGAACAACAATCATCAGTGTCAACTGGAGATTCACCAGTTATAAAACCCAAAAGACTTCATACTTCGGATTTAAGGCGGCTGGAGAAAGAGAAAGAAACCGTCTCATGCGAACACAAGGATTTAAACATCGCCAGGGCTTTTGAAGGGGTTCGAAACGGAAGAAGAGACGGCTTTTTTCTGCTGGACAAGTAAGACATTTCAATAGTTCAATCGTGTAACAGTACCACTGTTTTCTTAATTCACACAGTCATGGAGTTTCCTTGTTGTGCCTTTCTCGTTTAGCTATTATGGAGAATATGAATTCTGAACTACACAGGTAATAAAACACATTAAATGTAACGTTAGTCACGCAATGCTGATGTTGTTAACATGAACAATTTGAGAACAAAGTATAATTTGCACGGTTGCTGTAAATCGCGTTGATTAAATCTAACACTTGTCATGTCGAATGCTTTTCCCCCTTAGTTGATCAGAACAAAAATGGATGTTACTTACTTGTTCAGAAGATATTATCCGGTGAAAATTCTTATGTTGGTCAAACTTTCAAAGAGTGAATCTGTGATTGTGAATGCCAGTATCCACACAGCGGTGATTGACAGCACTCGCCTCAAAACACTGTGTTGATCCGCGCTGTTTCATGGCGATGTACAACCCACGTAAAGATGATAATTCCGCGAATAACTGCAGTTACAGATTTCGAACAGAGATGGCGACCAAGAGGAAAAGCCGCGGACTGCAGCTTTAACAAACAGAAGTTTATTGTAAAGTGTTAGCAAAATATCTAAACATTCTTAAATTAACAGATTTAAGATATTGTTGATCAAAATGAACAAATGTCTGCCAATGGAATCTTAATTCAAAGGGAAAACAAGATTATTTTCATAAGATTATTTCATAGATATATATATATATATATATATATATATTAGGGCTGTGCAACGATTAATCGCATCCAAAATAAAAATATACATAATATATATGTGTGTGTACTGTGTATAATTATATTGTATATATAAATACATACACACACACACATGCATGTATATATTTAAGAAAATGTGTTATTTATATATAAAATATATTATATATATATACAGTATATACATGCAAATATTTCTTAAATATATACATGCATGTGTGTATTCATATATGCAAAATAATTATACACAGTACACACACATATATTATGTACAGACAAACATTTATTAAGATATTTGTTCTGTAAAACAAGAGAAAAATACTAAGAGCATCATTTTCTGCAGTGTTACGGCTCGGCATACAGAAACTCAGTCATATATATGGTGTGTGTGTGTGTGTGTGTGTGTGTGTGTGTGTGTGTGTGTGTGTGTGTGTGTGTGTGTGTGTGTGTGTGTGTAGAGCTCAGCGTGTGTGTTTTTGCAGCATTCGGCAGCATGACTTACAAGGGCAGCGACTGCTTCACCAAAAATGACTTTTCTTTGTATAAAATGTAAATTATGAATATTATATTTCTCCCATATCATGCTGTATGGCACTTTTGACAATTATTATTTAATATTTCGACTCTGTATGAAGCACCATGTAAAGAGAATCACAGCAGACTGAATGTTGATCGTTTACTTTGTTATTGAACTTTATATATTCTGTTTCTCAGAGCTTTAATATGATTATGAGACACTTTTTAAGTCGAGAAGCTTTATGATGTTTCACTCAAACCAAAGTCACTGAATGGAAATGAGCTCCTTTTCTAAACACACAGAATCTATTTTGTTTTTATGAATCATGTGAAACTCTGTGCTGTATTTTCAAGATGTGTTCGGCTCAAATCCATCTTTTGTTTGCATGATTTACACATTTTTGTACATAAACAACAGGCCAACAAATGTTCTTGTGAATAAAGTAATGACCAAACTTTGATTAACATTAAACGTGTTGATTGTATTCTGTGAACTTTAAATGATCGTGATTTTATTGAATATTTAATTCAAGTCAGTCTAGTCAAATCTGAAGTCATGTACCTTCTCAATTAAATGTAGATTAAAAAAATGCAGGTGCAGGATTTACTATAATTTTTACTTTTTTTTTTGTTAAGATTTTTGTATGTATTTTTAATGGACAACAAAGCAAAAATCCTAAGTAAAAACATTTTTTTTGTTTTAAGAATTTTTATATATTTTTAATGGACAGCAAAGCAAAAATAATAAGTAAAAAAAATGTGTCTGTGTATCTCGGGCCCTGTGTGTCTGTATATGTTGGGCCCCGGTGTGTATCTCGGGCCCCTGTGTGTATCTCGGACCCCGGGCCCCTGTGTGTCTGTGTATCTCGGGCCCCTGTGTGTATCTCGGGCCCCTGTGTGTATCTCGGGCCCCTGTGTGTATCTCGGGCCCCTGTGTGTATCTCGGACCCCGGGCCCCTGTGTATCTGTGTATCTCGGGCCCCTGTCTGTATATGTTGGGCCCCGGTGTGTATCTCGGGCCCCGGGCCCCTGTGTGTCTGTGTATCTCGGGCCCCTGTGTGTATCTCGGGCCCCTGTGTGTATCTCGGACCCCGGGCCCCTGTGTGTCTGTGTATCTCGGGCCCCTGTGTGTATCTCGGGCCCCTGTGTGTATCTCGGGCCCCTGTGTGTATCTCGGACCCCGGGCCCCTGTGTATCTGTGTATCTCGGGCCCCTGTCTGTATATGTTGGGCCCCGGTGTGTATCTCGGGCCCCGGGCCCCTTTGTTTCTATGTATCCCGGGCCCCTATGTGTCTGTGTATGTTGGGCCCCGGGCCCCTTTGTGTCTGTGTATGTCAGGCCCCTGTGTGTATCTCGGGCCCCGGTGTGTATCTCGGGCCCCTATGTGTCGGTGTATGTTGGGCCCCGGTGTGTATCTCGGGCCCCGGTGTGTATCTCGGGCCCCTATGTGTCTGTGTATGTTGGGCCCCGGGCCCCTTTGTGTCTGTGTATGTCAGGCCCCTGTGTGTATCTCGGGCCCCGGTGTGTATCTCGGGCCCCTATGTGTCTGTGTATGTTGGGCCCCGGGCCCCTTTGTGTCTGTGTATGTCAGGCCCCTGTGTGTATCTCGGGCCCCGGTGTGTATCTCGGGCCCCTATGTGTCGGTGTATGTTGGGCCCCGGGCCCCTTTGTGTCTGTGTATGTCAGGCCCCTGTGTGTATCTCGGGCCCCGGTGTGTATCTCGGGCCCCTATGTGTCTGTGTATGTTGGGCCCCGGGCCCCTTTGTGTCTGTGTATGTCAGGCCCCTGTGTGTATCTCGGGCCCCGGTGTGTATCTCGGGCCCCTATGTGTCGGTGTATGTCGGGCCCCGGTGTGTATCTCGGGCCCCTATGTGTCGGTGTATGTCGGGCCCCGGTGTGTATCTCGGGCCCCTATGTGTCGGTGTATGTCGGGCCCCGGTGTGTATCTCGGGCCCCGGTGTGTACCTCGGGCCCCTGTGTGTCTGTGTATCTCGGGCCCCTGTGTGTATCTCGGGCCCCTGTGTGTCTGTGTATGTCAGGCCCCTGTGTGTATCTCGGGCCCCTGTGTGTATCTTGAGCTTCTGTGTGTATCTCGGGCCCCTGTGTGTATCTTGGGCTTCTGTTTGTCTGTGTATGTCGGGCCCCTGTGTGTTCAGGTCACGTCCCCCAGCGCCGGTGTCTCGGGCTTCTGTTGAGGGTCACACACACGTGTCCTGCAGAACCTGAACCCACAACATGTGATTTATGAACCCACACACCCCAGAACACACTGATGTGGACCTCGAGCGCGCGTGTGTGTGTGCGTGGGTGTGTACGAGTGTGTGTGTGTGTGTGTGTGCGTGCGTGTGTGTGTGTGCGTGAGCGTGTGTGTGTGCGTGAGTGTGTGTGTGTGTGTGGGTGTGTACGAGCGTGTGTGTGTGTGTGCGTGTGCGCTGATAAAGCACTGGGTGTGATTGGACTGTATTACGTCAACATTATTCCTGCGTTTCTGCCGTTGTGTTTTGTTTGGCTCGTCTGTTACAGCAATACTTACAGTAATATAGAGTTATTACTCCGTGTTATTAGATCAGCACAGCTCAGGGTTCTGGCCGGTTACTGACGAAACAAGAGTATTTTTCTGACTCCGTTTGCAGAGATTTGTTCGTTTTCAACACAAACTCACTTCATTTTTCAGACTTCATATCTCCAGTTATTGTAAATGTGTCTTGATTTATGAATATTTAGATACTGAGGAAGAACTTCATGTTTGTGTCAAGATTCTCAAAGTTATGATCAAACGTTGTTCCAGTAACATTAATAGAATATTTGTACAACGTTATCTGGTCTTTAATAATGTTCTCAAACCGTTAGAACAAAAACATAATTTATACATCGTTCATGAAGAGTTTTTATTGTAACGCTTCAGTTCATCAAGTGTTAAATGTTGTCACTTGTTTCAGAGAACTTTCTAAACTAACATTCCCATAATGTTCAAAGAATGATACAATGTTTCCTTAAAGTTTATTCATAACCAAGAAAAACATTTTTAAAAATGTGTTGAACATTCAGAAATAACTCTTCATAACTTCATAGGAACGCTAATTCAATTCACGTTTACTTGTAAAGCACTTTTCACAATACACATCATTTCAAAGCAGCTTTACAGAAAATATTTTACAGTCAATATTTTAATTTACAGTGATCTGTAATCAGAGGAAACTAAGTTATGATTTCAGAAATGTACATATACAAAATCACAGCGAGAAATGTATTAATTTAAACTATGTAATAATGCAGAATCTCAATGAAGTAATGAATAGTTGTGGAACAAATGATTATAGAAGATCGTTCTTGCACATATTTCTGTACAGTATCTGGGAAGAGCAGAACAAAATTGAAATTTTGCGAACATTTCCTCATTAAGTTATGAAAAAGTTATTTCTTAATGTTCTCTGAAACGTCCAGTTTTTTAAAAACTTTTTTTTGTTTTGTTATGAGAGCATTAAAGGATCATTCCAATCTTCAAACATCTCTGGAACTTTTGAATGTTCTCAAACATTTAGTATAAATTAAAAAACGTAATTATTCAGAAATAAATTTAGTATAAAATTAAATTTTTTTCAGAAATAATGTTTTTGTTGTGATGTTTTGAGACGGTTATTAAAGAGCAGATTAGCTTGAATGAAGGTTTTATGAAGTTTACTACAGTAATGAACGCTTGTTCATAAATCTGCGTTTGTTTGTGAGATATTAATATTGATAACTAGTGTTGCAGAAGTGGATGTCACCGGTGTTTAATCGGTTCTAATCGTTCTTCAGACGGGAGAACGTTCCCAGTTCTCGCTCATCGTTCCCCGGGGAGCGCCGCACATTTATAAAACAAATATTGTAGATTTGCGGCGTCCATCACGGCGAGGCCTGGGAACGCAGACATCAGACGAGTTATGATTGTGCAAACACACATGTGAACGGCCGTGGTTCTCAGCGCTGGCTCAGGAATTTCCCGAGGTCACGTTTTCACAACCAATTAGCAGTAAAGTCAGACTTTCTTGGACGTCTCCAAAAGTGTAATTGGAAACATAAGAGTCCGTGAGAAATGCCTCTCCTCGTCTCCGCTTCTGCAACACGAACAAAATATAGCATGATTATTATGTAAAAATGACACTCAAGTCATGTTTATGAGATCAAATGTCGAAGTTGATACTTAAAAAGTTGAAGCTGACAAAGTTGAATTATGGCCATAATTATGACCTTTTTGATGATCTCATGATTTTGATTTTGTTTAAAAAACATTCTTCTTTCTAAGATCATGATTTTGATTTAGTATGTCAAAATTATCACTATCCACATCTCATAATTATGATTCAGCATATCATCATTTTGACTTTCTCATAATTTCTTAACTTTTTAATCTCATAATTGATTTAGTATGTAATACAATTTTGATTTCTTATTAATTTTGACCTTCTAATCTCATAATTATGATTTAGTAAATCACAATTTTGAATTTTATGTCATAATTTTGATTCTCTAATCTTATAATTTCTATTTAGTATGTAATAAAATTCCGACTTTCTAATCATAGTAATGATTTAGTATGTCATAAAAATTTCTAATCCTAATTTTGATTTAGTGTTTTAAAATAGTAATTTTCTAATCTCATAATTATGATCTAGTATATCATATTTTTTACTTTGTCATAATTTCTATTTAGTATGTCATACAAAATTCAACTTTCCAATCATCGTGTGATTTTTTTAATCTAATAATTAGTTTGTATTGATTTAGTTTGTAATAAAATGTAGACTTTTTGTAATTTTATATATCATAATTTCAATTTTCTCATAATTTTTCAACTTTCTAGTCTCATAATTATGATTTAGGATGTCATAAAATTTCAACTTTATAATCATAATTTTGATTTATTGTGATAAAAAAAGAAAATCTCATAATTTCAGTTTAGTATGTATAACATTTTATGTTTTTGTCATTTGTTATATTTATCATAATTTTGACTTTCTCACAATTTGTCATCTTTCTAATTTTGATTTAGTATGTCATAATTTGTTTTAACTTTTGTAAATTTTGACTTTTTAATCTCATGATTTTTTTTGTCATAATTTTAAGTTTCTAATCTCATTATTATGATTTAACATCATAATTGTGTCATAATTTCAATTTTGTAATCCTATAGTTATGATTTCGTATGTCATCGTTTTGAGTTTTAATGTGATTTATGCTTCCCCAAAGCAGTGGCAGAAATGTGCTCCATGAAGGAGGTGTGTGTGTGTGTGTGTCCAGTAGAGAAACACCATCACGTCACACACTGCTCTCAGCGCCTCGGAGTTCTGCCACGAACATCAGCGAGTTCAGGAGTTTATGAAAGCGCTCGTGAACGCCATCGGGACGGCCGTGTCCCACTCCTCGCTCTGATCTCATTAGAACAACACCGAGGCCGACGCCACGTGACGTGTTATTCTTACATGTACAAAGGAACACTTACAATAATATTAGTTCATAAAATGCTGTAATAAGCTTATTATGCCGCAGAAATGAACAGAGATGTTTAACACAAACACATTAATCTGCAGAACATTTATGGCTCGTTCTCGGTTTGGCTCATGTTTTCTTTCCCTCTGGTTAGTGTGCAAAATAATGATTGCGTTTCATTTTATATCTCTTCAAAATACATTTCAGTTAAAACTTTCAGTTATTTGCTGTCTGTTTATTTTTCCCCCCAAAAAATGCTTTATTTTCTGTTAATCATGAAAATATGAAAGCTTGACTTTTCTTGGATCTCAAGTTCAGAAATTCTAACTTATAGACACATTTATAAAACAATAGCATATGTAAAACATTAAACCTTATGAACATTTGCATGTGCAAAAAACGATTGCATTTTTTATTTTGTCTTCCAAACAAAATGATTTTTTCTGTCTTTATTTTAAACTATTCTCTCTAAAATGCTTTATTTCTGTGAACATGCAAACATGAAAGTGATTTTTTTTAGACATGTTTCAAACATTACGTTAAAAACTAAAAGCTTAGAAATTCTGAAATGTTTCTTAGTTCAGAAATGTTATTGATTATGAATGTTATCGATGATAAAAGAATCACACAGAGATTTGACTGAATATACGGACTGTCGAATTTATCGAGTCATCATTCCCTTTATTGGCCGTCCTCTGAGCCGGAGAAACATGAACTCGTTCCTTCAGAGGAAAAGACAGACGGTTCTCCACTCCGTCCAGCACAAACAGTGTTTCATGGACATCCCTCGTGTGTGGAAGAAACTCAGACGGAACAGGAAAAAAAGACCAGAAAATATTTATTTCATCCGAGATTCACACATCTAGTACAAAACACACAAACTATAAATAAAGACACATAAATGATGAAGGAGTGAAGGGTTAATAACCCTGGAGTGATCTGTGTAGAAACAGCGCCACCTGCTGACAACTAAAACACACATTTTGATTGAATCTGTGCAAAACGTCATGAAATCTGTTCTGAAGATGAAGTGAAATAGCATGAGCAAACACAACAGGTCCTCTACCAGTCGTGCCTGATGAATATTGTTTATTAATAATAGTGTCACGTGCTCCTGCCGCTCACGGCCTGCTGGATCTGCCGGTCGAGCTCGGAGATGATGCGGTCGTCGTGTGTGTAAACGCCGGTGCGCAGGAGTGTGTCCCTCTCCTCCAGCAGACGCGTCACGTGCTCGTCCTCCGCGCTCACACACACGCGCGTCCCGCGCTCGTCCGCGCTCTCGCTCACACACACGCGCGCCGCCGCCTCCTGCTGCTTCAGCCTATCAGATCAATAACACACTCGTGTCAATAACAGTTTAATGGAGCTATTGGACACAGACACGGAGGAAGACAAAACAATTATTATTCATTGACACCAAAAAGATCTAAAATTGACCAAATTACACGATTAATCAGCCTAGCTGATACACCGATCTCTCTCCACTATTGAAGGGATAAACGATCCAGGAAATTAGCATATTTACTACAGTCATCCTAGTGTTTATGACATCTATCATCATAAAAGTGCATCTGTCCATCATAAAAGTGCATCTGTCCATCATAAAAGTGCATCTATCATCATAAAAGTGCATCTGTCCATCATAAAAGTGCATCTGTCCATCATAAAAGTGCATCTGTCCATCATAAAAGTGCATCTATCATCATAAAAGTGCATCTATCATCATAAAAGTGCATCTGTCCATCATAAAAGTGCATCTGTCCATCATAAAAGTGCATCTGTCCATCATAAAAGTGCATCTATCATCATAAAAGTGCATCTATCATCATAAAAGTGCATCTGTCCATCATAAAAGTGCATCTGTCCATCATAAAAGTGCATCTATCATCATAAAAGTGCATCTATCATCATAAAAGTGCATCTGTCCATCATAAAAGTGCATCTGTCCATCATAAAAGTGCATCTGTCCATCATAAAAGTGCATCTATCATCATAAAAGTGCATCTATCATCATAAAAGTGCATCTGTCCATCATAAAAGTGCATCTGTCCATCATAAAAGTGCATCTGTCCATCATAAAAGTGCATCTATCATCATAAAAGTGCATCTGTCCATCATAAAAGTGCATCTGTCCATCATAAAAGTGCATCTGTCCATCATAAAAGTGCATCTATCATCATAAAAGTGCATCTATCATCATAAAAGTGCATCTGTCCATCATAAAAGTGCATCTGTCCATCATAAAAGTGCATCTGTCCATCATAAAAGTGCATCTATCATCATAAAAGTGCATCTATCATCATAAAAGTGCATCTGTCCATCATAAAAGTGCATCTGTCCATCATAAAAGTGCATCTGTCCATCATAAAAGTGCATCTGTCCATCATAAAAGTGCATCTATCATCATAAAAGTGCATCTGTCCATCATAAAAGTGCATCTGTCCATCATAATAGTGCATCTATCATCATAAAAGTGCATCTATCATCATAAAAGTGCATCTATCATCATAAAAGTGCATCTGTCCATCATAAAAGTGCATCTATCATCATAAAAGTGCATCTGTCCATCATAAAAGTGCATCTATCATCATAAAAGTGCATCTGTCCATCATAAAAGTGCATCTGTCCATCATAAAAGTGCATCTATCATCATAAAAGTGCATCTGTCCATCATAAAAGTGCATCTGTCCATCATAATAGTGCATCTGTCCATCATAAAAGTGCATCTGTCCATCATAAAAGTGCATCTGTCCATCATAAAAGTGCATCTGTCCATCATAAAAGTGCATCTATCATCATAAAAGTGCATCTGTCCATCATAAAAGTGCATCTGTCCATCATAAAAGTGCATCTGTCCATCATAAGTGCATCTGTCCATCATAATAGTGCATCTGTCCATCATAAAAGTGCATCTGTCCATCATAAAAGTGCATCTGTCCATCATAAAAGTGCATCTGTCCATCATAAAAGTGCATCTATCATCATAAAAGTGCATCTGTCCATCATAAAAGTGCATCTGTCCATCATAAAAGTGCATCTATCATCATAAAAGTGCATCTGTCCATCATAAAAGTGCATCTATCATCATAAAAGTGCATCTGTCCATCATAAAAGTGCATCTGTCCATCATAATAGTGCATCTGTCCATCATAAAAGTGCATCTGTCCATCATAAAAGTGCATCTGTCCATCATAAAAGTGCATCTGTCCATCATAAAAGTGCATCTATCATCATAAAAGTGCATCTGTCCATCATAAAAGTGCATCTGTCCATCATAAAAGTGCATCTATCATCATAAAAGTGCATCTGTCCATCATAAAAGTGCATCTGTCCATCATAAAAGTGCATCTGTCCATCATAAGTGCATCTATCATCATAAAAGTGCATCTGTCCATCATAAAAGTGCATCTATCATCATAAAAGTGCATCTGTCCATCATAAAAGTGCATCTGTCCATCATAAAAGTGCATCTGTCCATCATAAGTGCATCTATCATCATAAAAGTGCATCTATCATCATAAAAGTGCATCTATCATCATAAAAGTGCATCTGTCCATCATAAAAGTGCATCTGTCCATCATAAAAGTGCATCTATCATCATAAAAGTGCATCTGTCCATCATAAAAGTGCATCTGTCCATCATAAAAGTGCATCTGTCCATCATAAAAGTGCATCTATCATCATAAAAGTGCATCTGTCCATCATAAAAGTGCATCTATCATCATAAAAGTGCATCTGTCCATCATAAAAGTGCATCTGTCCATCATAAAAGTGCATCTGTCCATCATAAAAGTGCATAAAAGTGCATCTATCCATCATAAAAGTGCATAAAAGTGCATCTGTCCATCATAAAAGTGCATCTATCATCATAAAAGTGCATCTGTCCATCATAAAAGTGCATCTGTCCATCATAAAAGTGCATAAAAGTGCATCTATCATCATAAAAGTGCATCTGTCCATCATAAAAGTGCATCTGTCCATCATAAAAGTGCATCTGTCCATCATAAAAGTGCATAAAAGTGCATCTATCCATCATAAAAGTGCATAAAAGTGCATCTGTCCATCATAAAAGTGCATCTATCATCATAAAAGTGCATCTGTCCATCATAAAAGTGCATCTATCCATCATAAAAGTGCATCTGTCCATCATAAAAGTGCATCTATCATCATAAAAGTGCATCTGTCCATTTCATGCAAATGCAAAAAAAAAAGCTTTTTGAATAGCTGTACACTGTAGTGACCTCTATGCTTGAAAGGGTTAATGACATATGAATTATCACAATCTAAGCTCATGTTCAACATTAAACTTCTGAAACTCCAGTTGGCGTGTTGGAAGATCGATGGGTGGATTTAAGTGTGTCGTTTTTCACTTAAATAATTCTCATGTAACTTAGTAGTAGAAACACCACACACACACACACACACACACACACACACACACACACACACACACACACACACACACACAACCAGTCAAAACACTACTACACACACACACAACCAGTCAAAACACTACTACACACACACACTACCAGTCAAAACACTACACACACACACACTACCAGTCAAAACAGCACACACACACTACCAGTCAAAACAGCACACACACACACACTACCAGTCAAAACAGCACACACACACACACACACACACTACCAGTCAAAACAGCACACACACACACACTACCAGTCAAAACAGCACACACACACACACTACCAGTCAAAACAGCACACACACACACACTACCAGTCAAAACAGCACACACACACACACTACCAGTCAAAACACTACACACACACACACTACCAGTCAAAACACTACACACACACACACTACCAGTCAAAACAGCACACACTACCAGTCAAAACAGCACACACACACACACTACCAGTCAAAACACTACACACACACACACTACCAGTCAAAACACTACACACACACACACTACCAGTCAAAACACTACACACACACACACTACCAGTCAAAACACTACACACACACACACACAACCAGTCAAAACACTACACACACACACACACACACACACACACACACACACACAACCAGTCAAAGGTTCTGGATCGGTAAGATTATTAATGTTTTTAAAATAAGTTTTACCAAGGCTGCATTTATAAAAAAAAAATAAAAAAAAATTAATATTGTGAAATATCATTACAATTTAAAACAGCTGTTTTCTATGTGAATATGTACAGGTGAAACTCGAAAAATTAGAATATTGTGCAAAAGTTCGTGTATTTCAGTAATTCAAATTAAAAGGTGAAACTAACATATTTAGTAAATATAACTATATACATATGCATGATTATACTTTTCAGAGGGCCGACATTTCTGTATTTAATATCCTTTTTTTTATTGATTTCCTGTAATATTCAAATTTTCTGAGATTTTGAATTTGGGGTTTTCATAAGCTGTAAGCCATAATCATCAAAATGATAAGTGTTGCACCATTCTGTAATGTTTGGAGTTTCTCCTGTAGTCGGTCCTGTTCACCTGTTGAGCTGGTTGCGTATGTCCTGGAGCTCGTGCTTCTCGCTCGTGACGGCCTCCTTCTCTTCAGACGCCAGGTATCGAAGCCTCATGTGCTCCAGCTCCTGCTGCTGCTTCTTCAAGCGCGTCATGGCGTTCTCCTGCTCACGCTGAACACACACACACACACACTTTAACTAACAGCACAACCAACAGCATCTTATCACACACATTCACATTGAGATACAGTTTTAAAATAATAAAAGAATAGTCAACTACGGCACAATAACGACACATTATAACTGTGTTGATATAACTGGAAACACTTTCAGAGCGACTTTTTCCAGCTGACGAAGGATAAAAACATTGACAGCCAATCAGAATACATCCTGTTTTTAAGGACGACATAATATGTGGTGTTATTACTTCTGCAGAGCAAGTGCGGGACTTGCTACTTTCAATACATATCTGACACGGAGCTAACGGTTCCCCGAGAGCTAACGGTTCCCCGAGAGCTAACGGTTCCCGAGAGCTAACGGTTCCCCGAGAGCTAACGGTTCCCAGAGAGCTAACGGTTCCCCGAGAGCTAACGGTTCCAGAGAGCTAACGGTTCCCCGAGAGCTAACGGTTCCCAGAGAGCTACGGTTCCCCGAGAGCTAACGGTTCCCCGAGAGCTAACGGTTCCCCGAGAGCTAACGGTTCCCCGAGAGCTAACGGTTCCCAGAGAGCTAACGGTTCCCGAGAGCTAACGGTTCCCCGAGAGCTAACGGTTCCCCGAGAGCTACGGTTCCCAGAGAGCTAACGGTTCCCAGAGAGCTAACGGTTCCCAGAGAGCTACGGTTCCCAGAGAGCTAACGGTTCCCAGAGAGCTAACGGTTCCCAGAGAGCTACGGTTCCCAGAGAGCTAACGGTTCCCAGAGAGCTAACGGTTCCCCAGAGCTAACGGTTCCCAGAGAGCTAACGGTTCCCAGAGAGCTACGGTTCCCCGAGAGCTAACGGTTCCCAGAGAGCTAACGGTTCCCAGAGAGCTAACGGTTCCCCGAGAGCTAACGGTTCCCGAGAGCTAACGGTTCCCAGAGAGCTACGGTTCCCCGAGAGCTAACGGTTCCCAAGAGCTAACGGTTCCCCGAGAGCTAACGGTTCCCCGAGAGCTAACGGTTCCCAGAGAGCTAACGGTTCCCAGAGAGCTAACGGTTCCCGAGAGCTAACGGTTCCCAGAGAGCTACGGTTCCCCGAGAGCTAACGGTTCCCAGAGAGCTAACGGTTCCCAGAGAGCTACGGTTCCCCGAGAGCTAACTGTTCCCAGAGAGCTAACGGTTCCAGAGAGCTAACGGTTCCCCGAGAGCTACGGTTCCCCGAGAGCTAACTGTTCCCAGAGAGCTAACGGTTCCAGAGAGCTAACGGTTCCCAAGAGCTAACGGTTCCCCAGAGCTAACGGTTCCCCAGAGCTAACGGTTCCCCAGAGCTAACGGTTCCCGAGAGCTAACGGTTCCAAAGAGCTAATGGTCCCGTAATGGAACCGTTAGGTCTCGGGGAACCGTCCTGTTGGCTCGGTCCTGGAACTCCCCGGTGCGAAAGCCCCTTTAGACCGTCTCTGAGTAAATCAGTTCCTCCAAAAGGAGTTCCTAGAACTAAAATGTCGAGTTAAGGACCGATCAGCCAGCGCCACTAGAGTTTCATCACAGAACTTACATGACTGTATTTATCATTCTTGGTGTGAATGGGCCTTAATTCATAAAATAATTGAGTATTTTTATAGGACCTTTTTTTCAATCAATGGTTTTAATGGGAAACGTGAAATCTGTGGGTTGAACAGTTTTCCAGCAGCGCATCAATATAAAGCGTCTGTGAAAACTCTTGATTTTATTGATGATGTGTTTGAGGTAATCTCATTCAATGTGCAGTTTTCCCGATGCGTTACAACATAGTAAAACATTCTCTACAGCGAGAAGTGCAAGAAAAACAAACACACTTAGATGTGGCCCTGACTTACAGCCACAAATATGCTGAAGGAAAACACACAAACCAATCCTGGAGATTTGAGTTTCCCGTGAAGCGCTCGCAGTCGAGGTAGGTGTGTGTGTGTGTGTGTGTGTGAGATAAAGGCTGAGGATGGCTTGTGTAAACACACGCGTGACCAGTGAATGACCCGTCTCCACGCGACTCAAGAACAGTTTTCTGCTCGTCCTGACGGGGAACATTTGGCCGTTTCACTGAAGAAACAGATCTTTACACTCACGTCTAATGAAAACACACTCTCTGTCGCCTCATAAACATCTGGAACACACACCAGTCAAAAGGTTTGGATCGGAAAGATTTTTTTGTGTTTTTAAAAGAAGTCTCTTCTGCTCACCAAGACTGCATTTATAGGATAAATAACATTTTTTAAATGACTTTCTATGTGAATATACAGTAAAGTGTAATTTATTCCTGTGATCAAAGATGAATGTTCATCATCATTACTCCAGTCTTCAGTGTCACATGATCCTTCAGAAATCAGGATAATATGAGGATCTGATGATCAAGAAACATTTACAGTATGATTATTATCAATGTTGAAAACAGTGTAAAAAAATGTATTTCAGGATCGCTGTACAAAAACAAACAGCATTTATTTGTAATTGAAACTTTTGTAACATTATACATGTCTTTACTGTAGATTTTGATCAATTTAATTCATCCTTGATGAAAAGTATTGATTTCTTTCACCCAAAAAATAAAATAAAAATTCTTATTGACCCCAAATTTATTAAAGATAGTGTTTAAAATGTTACAAAAGCTTTTGATTTCAGATAAATGCTGTTCTTTTAAACGTTCGATTCATCAAAGAATCCTGAAATAAAAATTTAAATTATTGTTTTCAACACTGTTTTTTTGTGTGGTATTTTTAATCAAATAAACGCAGCCTTGGTGAGCAGAAGAGACCTCTTTTAAAAACATTAATAATCTCACCGATCCAGAACTCTTGACTGGTAGTGTGTGTGTGTTTTGACTGGTAGTGTGTGTGTGTGTGTGTGTGTTTTGACTGGTAGTGTGTGTAGTGTTTTGACTGGTAGTGTGTGTGTGTAGTGTTTTTACCGGTAGTGTGCATGTGTGTGTGTGTGTGTGGTGTTTCTACTACTAAGTTACATGAGAATTATTTAAGTGAAAAACGACACACTTAAATCCACCCATCGATCTTCCAACACGCCAACTGGAGTTTCAGAAGTTTAATGTTGAACATAATACAGGCCTGATTTATAGTTTAATATCATATTAAGTTATGGAGGCCTCAGAGCGCCATGAATCACAGATGTTGTCTTTATATGTATCTGGCTCTGGAAGAGAAGCGCTCCAGCTGGTGTGTGTCTGCCACAGTTATTAGCAGCTGATAACGCTTGTGTTTACACTGGTGCTGTACTGGTCCTGTACTGGGTTCACTGGCGATGTCACTGCGGCTCCTGACAGATCACGGTTTCTCAGTGTTTTCCCATGAGAACTCCCATCCACGCCTCAGTAAACGGCCCATTATTCTTCTGAGCGCGTTCGAGACCCTGACTGGATCCAGAGCACAAACTCAAGGCTATTTTTAGAGCCATTAAGATCTTTTACATCGTGACATTATTTTCATGACACTGAACATTTACACCAGATTCTCATTAATGGGAAAAACATATATTTAAATGCTAAAGGATTAAATGTACTATTACACTCTTTGTTGTACTGGGGTTATGCTGAATTAAATATTTATTTTATAAGATTTTAAAAAACTATATATTTCAATATAAATTTAAAGTATTTTAGTATAACTTGAATACAGTAAAAAAAATGTTTATTACAATTATTAAAAAATATTAATGTATATAAAAAAGTATATATATATTTTAAAAAAATTAAATAAAAAATTAATATATATATATATATATATATATATAAATAATATTTTTACAATTCTTTAAGTATTACCTGGATGTAATAAAACAATTATAATATTATATATTTATAATAATTCAAAAACATAAGTATTTTTAGTATAGCTTGAATACAGTAAGAAAAATAGTATTAAAAATATAAAAATATATTATTGTATATATAAAAATTTTATTACCTGAATTTAGTAAAACAATTATATATTTATAATCATTCAAAAAGTATTTTTAGTGTAACTTGAACACTTTAAAAGTGTTTATATTTACAGGTGAAACTCGAAAAATTTTAATATTGTGCAAAAGTTTGGGTAACACTTTATAATAACTGCACGCTATTAATCATTAGTTAAGCATGAGTAAACAGTTAATTCATCATTTATAAAGCATTAATAGACATTAATAAGCAGTTTATAAATACAGCTATAAATGCTTTTTTCTTGTTTTATAAGCATATATATAATGTGTTTCATAACTGTATTTTCATACTTTGTTAATGATCAATAAATAATTTCTAAATGAAGTATTACATTATTTACAAACCAGTTATTTAAGAGTTTTCAGTGATTCATAAGATCACTTAGAAAGTGTAAGTAAATGGAGTAAATTCGGGTAGTTATAAAGCATTTAGTAGTGGTTAGTTAACTGTTTTTGTGAGCTCATCTAAAGTGAGGACTAGTTATGTCTTGTAAAGCATTTACAAAGGAGATTTAAAGGCTCATTTGTCTTCTAAACAGAAAAATTAAACAAACACAACACAGTGAAACAACACAAATCTCCTCTGTAAATGCTTTACAAGGCATGAATAGTCCTCACTTTAGATGAGCTCACACAAATAGTTAACTGACCACTACTAAATGCTTTATAACTACCCGAATTAACCCTGAATTACAGTATAAATACATGTTAATAAAGCATTTATTAACACACTAAGTAACTATTACTATATGTCTGGATAATAAGATGTATGAATGTACATTTAAATAGTTTATTAATAATTTACTTACACTTTCTAAGTGATCTTATGAACCACTGACAACTCTTAAATAAATGGTTTATAAATAATGTAATACTTCATTAAGAAATTATAAATTGATCATTAATAAAGTATGAAAATAAAATTATTAAACACATTATATATATGCTTTTAAATCAAGAATTAAGCATTTATAGCTGTATTTATAAACTGTTTATTAATGTCTATTAATGCTTTATAAATGATGAATTAATTGTTTACTAATGCTTAACTAATGATTAATAGTGTGCAGTTATTACAAAGTGTTACCAAAGTTTGTGTATTTCAGTAATTCAAATTAAAAGGTGAAACTAATATATTTAGTATATATAACTATATACATGATTATACTTTTCAGAGGGCCGACATTTCTGTATTTAAAATCCTTTTTTTCAAAATTG
Source organism: Semotilus atromaculatus (assembly GCA_031834385.1). Classification (NCBI taxonomy): domain Eukaryota; kingdom Metazoa; phylum Chordata; class Actinopteri; order Cypriniformes; family Leuciscidae; genus Semotilus; species Semotilus atromaculatus. The sequence continues at coordinate 37,456,048 of JAULUF010000042.1, read as the reverse complement.
ATTTAATGTAATATTCAAATTTTCTGAGATTTAAAAAAAGAAAAAAAAAAAAGAAGTATTTTTTAATTAAACACATAATTTATTTTTGATAAAAATGTGTATATTTATATACATATTTATATTTGTTATAATATTTAAGTATTTTAGTATAACTTGAAAACAAAAATACAAATTGTGAATACTGAGAATTACAAACCAGTTACAAAGTAAAATCATCCAGACACATTACAGTCTTTAATTGTCATGAAAATAATATCACAGTAGTAATAGTAAAGCCCGCTTTGGACCAACGTATTCAGCGAGCCAGAAAGCCCTGGCGTTGGCCCCGAGGGGCCCCGAGGAGCCGATCCAGCCCGGAAGTGGCAGTGGAAACGCGACTAGCCTGACAGGACTCTGGAATAGCCTTCCTGATATTGTTCGTTGCTCAGACTCGCTCTCCCAGTTTAAAACTAGACTAAAGACGCATCTCTTCAGCCAGGCATTCATATACATTTTTATCTTACAGTTACTGTAAATCCGGCCTCTAGTTCATAAACGCCAGAGGAGAACTGGCCCCGACTGAGCCTGGGTTCACCAGAGGTTTTTTTTTCTCCATTGGGTCACCTGATGGAGTTTTAGGACACCATTGGGTCACTTGATGGAGTTTTAGGACACCATTGGGTCACTTGGAGTTTTTCTAGTGTGTTTCCAGGTGTGTTACCTCATCATCATCATCATCATCATCATCATCAGTGTGTGTCCAGGTGTGTACCTGTTTGAAGCGGGCCAGCTCCTTCAGGGCTCTCCCCCACTGCTGCTTATAGTGGAGTTTAGATTTAGTTGCCGATTCCAGTTTCCTCTCCAGCTCCACCTTGATAATAAAAGCATATGAGCAGGGGCCCGAAACAGACTTTGTATATGCATAAATGTGGTGTGTTGATCAGTGTCTCTGTGTGTGTGTGTGTGTGTGTTTGACTGTGTGTGTGTGTGTGTGTGTGTGTGTGTGTGTGTGTGTGTGTGTGTGTGTGTGTGTGTCTGACCTTCTCGAGGGTCATCAGGTTGATCTCGGACTGTAGACGGACCTCGGGCCGGCCGCTCTGCTGATCCCGGAACTGCTGGAACTCCTTCTCCAGATGCTTGTGTTTATTCTCAGACTCGTGCAGCTTTAGGAGGGAAAACAACACGATCATTGAGGAAAAGACAAATGGGGAAAAAAGTGCAAAAAATGATCAGCCAAGTTAACCCTGCTTGACATATAGTCCAAAAACATCTATTTCTTAACCTTAAAAAAAAAAAAAAAATTGTGTATCATATTTAATACATCAAGACCGCGCATACTAATTGAGGCAAGGGTGTCAGGTTACATTCAAGATACTTTAAGACATGAATACAAGGGGGGGAAATTTTTTTGTTGTTGTCATTTTGGTGATCAAATATGAGTTTTAAGAGATAAAATTATTTATTCAAACAATGTAATGCAATACAATGATGATTGAGAAGTAAACAAATAAACCTTCCTCAAAAGCGTGATTTAATATGTCTGGTACTGTATAATCAAGTAAAGTTGCTTCGGTTGAGTTAAAATATCAACGTGATTCTTGCGTTTACTTGATAAATCAGGTCAGATTGACAAAGACTCGTGACGCTCGAGCTGAAGGACGTTTGTACAATTACACTAAAAGACTTTTACTGGATAAAGAGCGTAAACTCAACCACACACAGGAGGACTGGAGGAGATCGAGTGCGACAGGTTTATCAGATCATTCAGAGACTTTTAGAAAAGTGTGTATTAAATATAATACAGTAACTTTATAGGTTTCAGCCGTTAAAATCTGATGAAATACTCAGACATTTTTCACAGGCTCACTTCTCACTTTCAGCTCTGAGGTGAAGCAGCAGTTTAAACAGAGAAGCGTTGAGGGCCGCAGTGTGTGTGTGTGTGTGTGTGTACGTCTCCGTCGAGCAGCGCATCCATCAGCTCGCGAGCGGCTCCCGCTGAAACACTTCAAGAGTTAGACAGCGCCCGTCCAAACTAAAACCTTACAAGCGCTCTCCATTCCCCCGCTCCTCTGACAGAACGCAGACGCTGCCGGATCACACACACGGGTCTGCTGTGCGCAAACGAGGAGAGTGTGTCCAGAAAGAGGAGGATTCGGGAGGATAAACCGGTTAGTGTGTGTCGACGCGGGACAAATGTGTGTTTACAGGCTCCTGACACCAGAGGGAAGGCGGTGTGCGCTCTCATCTTCTCTCCGCGTGTCAGAAACATACTTTGCTTGATTTGTTAGCGCTGGGCCGGCCAGATGTTTTCTGGGAAGAAATGAGACGGCAGGCTGAAGTATTTCAGGAGGTGTGCTGTCTGAGGAACGAGACGCTCTCCTCACCGACTGGTTCAAGAGGAAACAGACGCTCGATCTCAACGCAGAAAACTCCGCTGCTCGTCTGGTGATTAATTACATCAGTGATAACGAGAACTTCTGGGAACATTCTACATGTCTGAAACGCGGGAAAGATGCCAGTAACAAACATTCACTATTATATTATAAAACACACACACAAACACACACACACATATTATATATATACACACACACATATTATATATACACACACACACACACACAACCAGTCAAAAGTTTTGGATCGGAAAGATTTTTAATGTTCTTAAAATAAGTCTCTTCTGTTCACCAAGGCTGCATTTATAAAAAAAAAAAAATGCATTTTTAAAAAATAAAATACAATAATAATAATATATTATAGATATAGTTAGATATTATGACAATAAAAAAACAATTTCTAATTGAAAATATAGTAAAGTGTACTCCAGTCTTCAGTGTCACATGATCCTTCAGAAATCATTCTAATATGATGATTTGATGCTCAAGAAACATTTATAATTATTATCAGTTGAAAACAGTAATTTACATTTTTATTTCAGGATTATTTAATAAAAATGAGTTATAAAAAGAACATTTTTGAGCATCAAATCCGCATATTAGAATGAGTTCTGATCACAGGAATAGATTACATTTTAAAATATATTAAAATACAAAATAGTTATTTCAAATTGTCATAATATTTTAACAATATTACATTTTTTTTTTGTTGTATTTTTAATCAAATAAATGCAGCCTTAGTGAGCAGAAGAGGCTTCATTTAAAAATCCAAATCTGATCCAAAACTTATGACTGGTAGTGTAAATATAGCAACAAATTAAAGTGAGAAAAAAAAACATAATTCAACAAAAACGCCGCAAAATCTGATGCTGCAACATGAGCAGATCTAAATGTGATGCTGCCATTTTCACATTTCATTTTAATCGTGACAGAATTGATTTAGTTGTAATTGTGCAGGAAAAATGTTCACTTTTTTTACTCGAGCCCCAATATTTCCTGACCCTTATGGCAACATATGGAAGTGCGTCTCCAAAACAGATGAGAACATCCAGACTTAATAATGTTTTCAAGAAACAGATCAAGATTTCAGATCAACACACAAAACTTTCATATATTATTAGTGATGCACGGATATGAAAATTTTGCCCGATAATTCTTTATATTTGAAAGCTATTTAATATTTATATAAAAATTTTAAGAGCCTGATTACAAAAACAAAGTCTCACCATTAAAATCCATGTTCCAAGTGCTCAATTATAATATTCTCACTAAAATTGTATGTAAACCACAAAAAAATTTTTTTTTTAAATAAATACACGATGACTGTAAACGTAACAACACGTCACTTCTCAGATATTACACGACGGACACACGCCGATCCAGCGCGTAAAGCTCAAGCCCACACTCCTATATCAGTAGATTACCAGTGAACCACTTCACTTAAGACTGGGTGGATTAGTGCGTGCTGACACCAGTCAGGCGTGACCCCGTGACCCCTTGACCTCACGACCCCGGGTCACCAGGCCCCTCCCGACTCCTGCTTCCAGAAGGGCAGAGATCGCCGCACGGGTCGCGTCTACTGTGTTTACCTGCTGTCGCTGCCGGGTCAGCTGATCCTCGAGCTGCCTGACCTTCGACCTCTCCAGCTCCACCTGGTGGTCACAGTCCTCTCGCAGACGCCGGCTGCTGTCCTGGAGCTCTCGCATGCTGAACTCGTGTTCAGATCGCATGTCTCGCTGGAGTCTCTGTGTCTAAACCAGCACAACCACAGACACCAGTTATCTGCAGCACACAGGCTACGCTCACATGTTAGCTTTAGAGAAGCCTACGTTCACATGCTAGCTTTAGAGAAGCCTACGTTCACATGCTAGCTTTAGAGAAGCCTACGTACACATGCTAGCTTTAGAGAAGCCTACGTTCACATGCTAGCTAGCTTTAGAGAAGCCTACGTACACATGCTAGCTAGCTTTAGAGAAGCCTACGTACACATGCTAGCTTTAGAGAAGCCTACGTTCACATGCTAGCTAGCTTTAGAGAAGCCTACGTACACATGCTAGCTAGCTTTAGAGAAGCCTACGTACACATGCTAGCTTTCACATGCTAGCTTTAGAGAAGCCTACGTACACATGCTAGCTTTAGAGAAGCCTACGTTCACATGCTAGCTAGCTTTAGAGAAGCCTACGTACACATGCTAGCTAGCTTTAGAGAAGCCTACGTACACATGCTAGCTTTCACATGCTAGCTTTAGAGAAGCCTACGTACACATGCTAGCTTTAGAGAAGCCTACGTTCACATGCTAGCTAGCTTTAGAGAAGCCTACGTACACATGCTAGCTAGCTTTAGAGAAGCCTACGTACACATGCTAGCTTTCACATGCTAGCTTTAGAGAAGCCTACGTTCACATGCTAGCTTTAGAGAAGCCTACGTTCACATGCTAGCTAGCTTTAGAGAAGCCTACGTTCACATGCTAGCTTTCACATGCTAGCTTTAGAGAAGCCTACGTTCACATGCTAGCTCAGGGCCTGACGCCTCACCTCGGCCTCAGCGTGAGCCAGCGCTCTCTCTCTCTTCTCCAGATCACACAGTGTTTTCTGCAGCTGTTCCTCCAGAAGACTGTACTCCACTTCCTAGGAAACAGCAGCTCATGAACCTCCGTGAGACGAAACTACTACAGATTCACATTCAAATCATCTCCTCTGGGTCATTATTTGCTCTCCGTCATGGTTTCCCAGTTAGTGGCGATATTGAGCATTTTTGTAATTATCGGCACCAAAAGCAGGAGTTTGTTGACAGCGCTGAGACGGCATTCTCCATCCTGCCTTTTACTGCCTGATTTATGGAAGCTTGTTTCATCCATGAAGAAATACAATTTAAAAAAAGGGAATTGCTGTTTTTTTCTCTTGCAATTCCGAGTTTTGAGTTTATATTGAGTTTATATCTCACAATTCAGAGGTTTTTCCTCACAATTCAGAGTTTATATCTCATAATTCTGACTTTTAAAATTTGTGAGATAAAAAAATTTTTAAGTCAGAATTCCTTTTTTAATTTCATGGCAGAAACAAGCTTTCATTACGTTTGACAAATCTAATAAATTATTAGACACAATGTCAATAGTAAACAGTCAACGGTATACAAAAAAAGTGTTTGCATTTCTATTATTAGTGATAGAGAAAGAATTATAGCGTTTGATAAGAACTGATAAGAATGTAAATGTGTATCTTGAAATGCAATGTAAGTCGCTTTGGATCAAAGCATCTGCCAAACGCATTCATGTAAATGTCTGCCTTTCTATCGTCAGCATTCAGCAAGTATGCATATGTATATATAATATTTAAACAAGTCTTTGAAAATAAACATTTACTTTCACAAAACTTGGTGATTCCAGCTGTGAGATCAAAATAAATATTATATAAAATAAAAATTAATTTCAGCAATTGTTGTCTATGTGTTTTTACTATTTTTCAATTAAATAGCGATTTCTATCGGCCATGATCGCAAAAAATCAATATCAGTCGACAAATATTTCCAATCCTGTAGGACTCGAACACACGGTGAGATATAAAGGATCATAACATAAAGCATCATCACAGGAGATCACACGGCTAATGCGCTGCCTGGAGGAACTGAGACCAACTTAAACCCTGCCATGCAACAAAACAGCCTGAACATTCCTTTACTGAATTCTATTCCTCGTGTGATTTAACCCTTTATGCAGTCAGTGTGTGTGTGTGTGTGTGTGTGTGTGTGTGTGTGTGTACCTTCTTCTTAATGAGAGCCTCTCGCTGTTGATCTCTTCTTCTCCACTCCTCTGCCAGCGCCTGCATGTGACTCAACTCCTTCTGCTTCAGCTGAACACACACACACACACACACACACACACACACAACTTTAATAAAAAAAAAAAATCAGAATTACCTTTTTTAAATAAATGGCAGAAACAGGCTTCCATCATGTTGTACAAATCTATTTAATACATTGCTGTGAGTTTATATCTCACAATTCAAATTTTTTTCTTACAATTCAGAATTTATTTCACAATTCAAACTTTTAAATTGCAATTCTGAGTTTCTCGCAATTAAAAAAAATGTTATTGCAATTCCGAGTGTATATCTCAAAATGTATATTTTTTAGTGCAATTCCGAGTTTATATCTCAAAATTTTTTTTTTTGTGCAATTCCGAGTTTATATCTCAAAATATTTTTTTTTTGTGCAATTCCGAGTTTATATCTCAAAATTATTATTTTTTTAGTGCAATTCCGAGTTTATATCTCAAAATGAAAATTTTTTTTAGTGCAATTCCGAGTTTATATCAATTATATTTTTTTTAGTGCAATTCCGAGTGTATATCTCAAAATGTATATTTTTTAGTGCAATTCCGAGTTTATATCTCAAAATATTTTTTTTTGTGCAATTCCGAGTTTATATCTCAAAATATTTTTTTTTTTTGCAATTCCTAGTTTATATCTCAAAATGTAATTTTTTTAGTGCAATTCCGAGTTTATATCTCAAAATTATTTTTTTTTAGTGCAATTCCGAGTTTATATCTCAAAATGAAATTTTTTTTTAGTGCAATTCCGAGTTTATATATCAATTATATTTTTTTTAGTGCAATTCCGAGTTTATATCTCAAAATGTACCTTTTTTTTGTGCAATTCCGAGTTTATATCTCAATTTAATTTGTTTTAGTGCAATTCCGAGTTTATATCTCTAAATTATTATTTTTTTGTGCAAATTCCGAGTTTATATCTCACAATTCAAACTTTTTTCTTGGAATATATATTATTTAAACAAGTCTTTGGAAAAGCTTCTCTTCAGCTGAAAAACAGCATAAAGTGTCATTCCAGTGTTGATATCACTGAAGCTCATGAAGAGTCTGGTCATCTGAACAGGATAAGACTGTTAGTTTAACCAGAGACGATGAACTGATACCTGATCATCAAACATGTCTTCCTGCATCTCCTTCCACATCTCCAGCTCCAGCGCTGCCTTGTACTCTGGCGTTTCTCGAGGTCGCGTGAGTGTTTCCGACCCACCGTGACCCTGAGGAGGAGGAGGAGCCACTGCTGCCTGCAAACAAACATTACCCACAATTCTCCTCTTCAAGCCGCATTAACATTCACAGATACTCCAGAAACTGAATAGGTTTCCTGTAGCTCAAACTGTACAAGCAAGAACTGATAAGAATGTAAATGAGTAGTTTGAAATGTATATATAAAGTAATAAATGTACACATCTGATACAGCACCTGTGAGGATTCAGAGACGAGGATTTCTTGAGCTTTCACTAAACCCAGATCTTCCAGAACGCTCACATAACAGAGTTCAGCCAACGGCTCATCCCTGCGGACACACAACACGGTTCAGACTCCTGTAGGCTGGGAATACTGGAATTGAGAAGGACTCCTTAATTCCAATTCAATACTTGAATTGATGTCAAAAACAGGATCTAGAATTACAATTGCAATTCAATAAAAATTCTAAGAAATTCAAATACATATTTTAAATGAAGTGTTTAACAATGAAGCTTTACAGTGTATGTCAGATATGATTGCATTATGCACTTTGTGTTATTTGATTACTTTGAAATGAAAATTGGAACAAAATTAATTAAACAACATTGAGGGGGTCATTTATTTCAAGAATTGTATCATCTATATTTTAGAACACAGTGTGTGCAGGGTTCAGGAGTGACTGTCACGTGTAATGCAATTATGTTATTAAATTACAAAATTTGTATTACTGGAGGCAAAAAAGTTACTAATCAAATTAAAAGGAAATTGCTTTGCATTGATAAAGTAATCCAAATAAAATAACCCAAACCACATTTATAATGGGTAACTAATAACAGTAAGCAATTACATTTCCACAGTAACCTCACTAAACATTAATGTGAGATTCATCACAGTCCTTCTGCTGTGTGACTGTGTGGAATTTATTTGAATTGCCATGAATTTAATTCCACTTCCTGTCGTTCCAATTCAAATTCAAATTCAACTTCCTGTGGGCCGGAGTCAATTCAATTCACATTCCAATTCATGAATTGACTGCAGGCCAATTCTGAAATTCAGAATTTTGCACAAGCCTGATAGACGGATCAGATGAAAAAATATCCTTAAAGTCCCCCTGTGTTGAAAATCCAGCTTTTAATGTTGTTTATGTGTCTATGTGGTGTTTTTAATACGCTTTAAGACACACCATGTGTAAAATTATGAGTATTTCCTCCTTAAAACTGCAGTGAACCAAAGACAGTCTCAAAAACACGGTGTGAAATCGCTGGTGTTTCTGACGTCACAAACGACCTTGTAACCAATCAGATCAACGTGTGATCGTCAACCAGTGGATCTCTGAGTGAGTGGAGGCGGGGCTCATCTGCATATTCATAGAACCACGCATACTAAATGAGGCAAGGGTGTCGAGTTACAGTCAAGATATTTTAAGGCATGAAGACATTTTTTAAAGGGAAAAATATTTATATGTGATTTTGGTGATCAAAGACGAGTTTTAAGGGATAAAATTGACTACAGGGATTAAACGGAGAGTTCGCCCAAAAACTATCATTCTGTCATCATTTACCCGCCCTCATGTCACTCCAAACCTGTATGACTTTCTATTTGCTAAACACAAAAGAAGATACTCCGTAGAATGCATCAGTTTTTTTGTCCATACACTGAAAGTCAACGGGGACTAACGTTCTCTGGCTCCCAACATTCTAGAAAACGTCGTCTTTTGTGCTGTGAAAAAGAAAAGATGATGACAGAATGTGCATTTTTGGGTGAACTGTCCCTTTAAGAGAAATGCACCCTCACTTAGATGTGTTTCGAGGCCGCCATCTAGAGGCGAGACCGGTGCGCTGCGGGGATTCAGCAGAATATGATCAACAACTGAATATAGTCCTGTGAACTCTATTATTAATCGCCCAGTGATATACAAAAGTGGATAACTTTGTTTAACTTTATCAGCATGCATAAAGTACAAACACCCTTAGGTCTGTACTCAAAGCATTCATGAATTACTATTAAAGAGTTATTAGTTCACCCAAAAATGAAAATTCTGTCAGTAATTACTCACACTCACGTCGCACAAAAAGTATTCTCGTCACTTGATAAACTTAAGGTTGAGCCACTGTAGTCACTTGGACTATTTTAACAATGTTTTTACTGACTTTTCTGTGCTGGCAGAATGAAATTACCTAGAATATAGGCTATGAAGGAGTGAGCCAGCTCTCAGATCTCATCAAAATATCTTGATCTGTGTTCCGAAGAGTCTCACGGGTTTGGGACGACATGAGGGCGAGTGATTACTGAGATCTGTGTGTGAAGTGTCCCTTTAAGGTTAGAGTGCAGGATTGAGGACGGCCTGAGATTACACAAACCCGTGTGTGTTCATGATGGGGATCCTCTCCGTGACGCTCTGTCTCCAGCGCTGCCGGCCCGACGGGTCCAGGAACCGGGCTCTCTCTGAGCCGAGGAGACGAGACAGATGAAGACTCACAGAACCCAGCAGAACATCTGGAGAACCGGGCTCTCGGTGCCACATCTCTACCAGCAGAGGGACCCTGGACACACAACACACACTGACCAACAAGTGTTCTGAACCCTGGACACACAACAACAACAACCAACAAGTGTTTTGTGTTTTATTAATATCTTTCACATCTACTGCAGTCAGATTGACCGTGTTCACTCTTAATAACACCACTCACATGGCTGTGCACTTGTAATGACACATCAAGGATGTTAAGAGGCTAAAAGCAGGTTTAAAACTTGCCCCATTGAAGTCAACAGGGTGCACATTTTAAAAAGAAGATAACACAGTGTAGGCAACACCGATTTTTGTCGTTGTTCTCTGTACTGACAGCACTCCACATGTACAAAACAATTAACTCACTGTTAAAATTGACCGGAGTTCTCCTTTAACTGTCACACTAAAACATAGGTCATGTGACCTTCAGGAGCCTCCATATAAACTAAAGTCTATGGGCAGGGCTGGACTGGGACGAAAAATCGGCCCGGGCATTTTGGCCCAGACCGGCCCACTACATAAGATCATAAACACAACCGATCTTTGCACGTCCTTGAATATGTATATCATCTCCTATTCCTTAAAACCACTAATGCCATAATGAGTAGGAATGAGTGAGATTTAACAGATGAGATAACAACTATTTGCAAAATACAATTGAAGTAGGCTACACTACAGTGATGAATCATAAAACAAGCTACAGTATAAGTTGCACCGGCATAGCAATACCAGTGTTTCATACAGGAGTTTGTTAAAGCTGTGGTGGGTGTACCTTGATCCGTCTAGATTTTGTGCTTTTTAATGTTAAATTCAGCCATCTGGTGCACTTTTAGAGTAAAAAATTAAGAGCTCCAACCCATATTCAGAGTGCAAATTGAACAAAGAAAAACTCAAACCTCTTTTAGTTGTGATATAGTGTCTGTCTACATTACACTACTACATAATAATAGTTATAATATTAATCCCATGACAGTAATATACATGTATTGTAAAACAAATGCACTGAAAAATAAAATAAACTTTCATAATTAGTTTCGTACTAATTTCCATACTTATAGAGAAACACGTGATCTATTATTTTGATAGAAACTGCATCAAACTTTTATTTTGGCGGAAAACATGGTTTCCAAACGCGTCTCATTACAATTCTAGTAAAATGCGTAATCATCAACTATGCAGATGTGGAAATAATGTAATGGGTTCTTCACTCATAGCCAGGGCCACACGGAATCTGCGGACTTTTTTTATGATTTCTGTGCTAAACTTTTGGAAAAATCTGCGGAATTATGCGGAATGGTTTTATATAGCCATATATGTATGTATGTGTGTGTGTGTGTGTGTAGGCTATATATCTATATATATACACATATATACACACACACACACACACACACACAATAAGCTATATTATTGTTTATATATGTTATGCATGAAAGCACTACACAATGTGTTAATATTTTGAGAAGTATGTTCGATTCTATTGTACAATAGTAATATTTTTCTGTGATAATTTCTTCACGTTAAACCGAACTTTTATTTTGAAGGGTTTCTGAGTGTACCTGACGATGAAATGCTGAAGATGAACGTGTACTTGAGTACGGTGTGTGATGTGTAGTATATGAACCTGAGGCACTCATTTACAGAGACTCGCTGAACAATCAAGCAATTTGATATTATGATCGGCAGTGAATAGACAGATCTGTTATTTTTAGCTATGCGCCGGTATTGCAGTAACAAATAATACAATATACATCATACACGTGCAGGTCGTACTTGTCAATGACGGGCACTACAATCTGCGGAATTCTGCGGAAATCTGCGCGCGCAGATTCCGTGTGGCCCTGCTCATAGCCTATAAGTGTTAAAGTAGTTCTGCTCACCAGTCCTCTACACTCACTCATCTCTCCTGATCCTCCTCACTCCTCATCAGACACTTGAAGGGCCTGATTCTTTTTTCACGTTATTTCCCTGCACTTTTCTTGCGTTTCTTCTCAATCGCTCTGACGATTTAAACAGATACTGCCGGCTCGCTCAGAGCCCAGAGGGTGAGGTGTTTCAAGATGTGATTGGACCAGCCCAGTGTCAATTAAGAAAATAACCAATGGGCCGCTGATCTACGCATTTCATGGGCCGGTCTGAGAGAAAAAACAAAACCTGACTTTTTTTGTCCAATGCATTACACCGGTACAAAGATCCCAGCGCCGCCAATTAATCAAAACTAAACGAATGGGCCGCCGATGTACGAGTTTCATGGGCCGGTCAGATAAAAAAAAAAGAATTTTTTTTTTTTTTTTTTTTTTTTAAGTTTGAGATGTATCGGCCCAAATAGCACATCGGCCCACCGGGCAAATGGTATGCCGATGGCCAGTCCAGCCCTGTCTACGGGTGATCGAGCATGCTCTGTGTCAGCACCACGGCTGTGCTCTGCCATCGGGAGTAGGGCTGAACCATTAATCGCAATTTCCATGTAATCGCACTTTAAACCCTTAAAGTTGTTTAAGGGTTTATCGCGATTTTGAAATCGCAAAGGCTGCGATTGTTTTTTATGCGCAGATCGTCATTGATGTACGGCTCTTAAATGCTGCTCCGTCTGAAAGCACTGTGAGTTCGAGTCACTTATAGTGTGCATTTGAAAAAGCAACACACGTCAAAGATCTTTTTAAACATGAGAATCATTTATGAACCTCCTGTCCAACAAAAGACAACATTTCATAACATGCTTTACTCCAAAACTCACTTCATAACGACAGTTGAGCTCATCCTGTTAGATGATGTGGCTTCTTACACAGAACAAGGCAGTTGTGTATAAGTCATGTTTAATCGACAATCAAAGCGTTTAAATCTTCTGTGTATGATGATGGGGATTCCCTGGAATGATGTGCATTATTGTAGTACTTCTGCTGCGAGGCATATTTGGCGTATCTGCATGAGAGCGCCCTCTGGCGTTCAGATGAAGCAGCATTTACTACCATCAGTCACAATGCACTGACAAGCTGCACATAAAAAATAAAATAAAAATAAAAATAAAATAAAAATCGCATATCACGTTGCGGTTTCGTTGCAATTAATCGTTCAGCCCTAATCGGGAGTTAGAGACTCTCCAACATTGGACTGTTTTGAGAACTCTTTAAAGACACACCTTTTTAGACCTGCTTATTGCAACTGAATAGGTTTCTTTTTTTGTATTTTATTGTTGTTATTCTCTTTTTGTGTATTGTAGCACTAAGAAAAGCACATTAGACATAAAATGCATGATTATTATTATCTTTGTAAAGAAACCTTATTATTTAACTGGCTACTCTCTGCTGTCCATCTCCTGTCGGCCACCGTAACTTCTGTTGGGTGCAATTCACCAGCTCACCACTAGGTGCCACTAAACTACACACTGCACCTTTAAGAAAGAGATTCACAAACGTATCTTTTTCAGCCATTTTGACAGCCCTGCTCACCTGAGGAAAGTGTCCTGAAGCTGATTGGGCAGAGCGGCGAAGTCAAAGGCACAGAAGGACTGTGGGAGGAACACCTCTGTGTTCTTCTTCACCTCCACCGCTGGACTGGTCATGATGGGAGACGCACTGCCGAAGAACTGGTACGCGTATCTGCAACCAGAGGAAACCAGTCATAACTACCCCGTAATAACACTTCAGAAGCGTCCGGTCATGTTCCCAGAGTCACTGGGTTACGCCCTTTTTTTGTAGGGCTGGGTATCAATTCAGATGTTCTCAATGACTCAATTTTACGTTCCAATGCCATTCGATTTCGATTCACAAGCTTTCAATTCGATTACAGATTCTCGATTCGACTTAATGACCCAATTAAATACAAATCCTATATTTATAATAAAGAACAGTGAACATAAGTTTACAAGTCGTTAATTAATAAAAAAGAAATTAAGAGCCACAAACCTGTATATTAAATTACTTTTATTTTAGGTACACTTACAACCCAACTCTATTTCAAATGCATACAATGAATAGACGGGATTTTGATGCAAGATGAAAATTGGACGAGTCAGTACAGTCGCTTTATTTAAACATGATCAGGTTATTTTATGTTTAAGATAAAACACATTAAATCTCCCAGCATTAGCTGTGTCATGGAGGCTGCGAGCCAATGAACAGTGGAGGGAAACTAACACTGGCTTTTGGGTGATAGATAAATAAATATGGGAAAAAATTTATTCGTGGCCTTCTGAGAATCAATTTTGATTCGACCGCATTTTAAAAAAGGGTTAAATCAAACCATTTCTTTTTTTGCCAAGCCCTACTTTTTCGCCGTTGGCTTTTGCCCGGCTTAGCTGGGAACATTTAATTTAATATTCAGCAATATTATCTCCTGCATTATATGAGAACTGAACTGAGCTGGACGATGACATCACAGTTTACTCCATATATATATATATATATATATATATATATATATATATATTAACTAAAATAAATTAATAACTTTTTTACAAAAAAAATTGCCATCACTGAACTTCCTTAAGCTGGACTGTGACGCTATTTTCTTCTAGAAATGAACTTTGTTGTATTATTTTCCTGTTATCTCTGTAAAGCTGCTCTGAGACTCTGTGTTGTATAAAGCGCTGTATAAATGAAGCAGGTTGAGCTGACCTGAGGACGCAGTTGACCGGGAAGCTGGTCCTGAGATCCCGAACGCTGCGCAGGTCCAGAGAGAAGCAGAAGTGATGAGCCGACGCTGGGATGGAGATCTTAGGAGCAGAAACAGACACTGAGGAATCTGTGGCTTCAGCTTCAGCATCACGAGCAGGAACATCTGACAACACTAAACACACATAAAGATACGGTGTTATGATGATGCTGGATGATGACACACACACACACACACACAAATGCGCACACACACACACGCGCACACACACACACGCGCGCACACACACACACACACAAACGCACACACTCGCGCGCGCGCCCGCCCACACGCACAAACGCACACACACAGACACACACGCGCACAGACACACACGAAACTGTGGTGTAAATTAATGCTATTTCATCATGTACGTGAACTATAGACTAAATAAATATGTTCGTCGTTTGCGAGCCCAAAGTGGGCGGAGCCGGCCGTCGCCATCTTGTTAGCGCGTCACTCGCAGATAAACAAAAATGTGCAGCGGGGCTGATTAGCTGAGGTGACGTGACGCTAATGCACAGCAGACAAACGGTTAGTAGTGACATCAGCTGCAATCCACCCGTCACTCAAGTGGCCACGCCCTTAATTATGCAGAACTTTAAGGTTTAGTCAAATTTTAACGGATGAGTTCACCTCCCTCACAGTCGTCATGTAGGGGCAGAATTAACTATATAGACCAAAACCACTTTTTGCACCAGGCTGTAAACATGTTTTTTTCTGCTGTAAAGTTGGGCATTTTAACATGCGGGTTTATGGGATTGAGTCTCTTCTGCAGCCGGCCTCTAGTGGCCAGTGGAGGAACTGCAGTTTAATCACTTCAGTGAGAGTGAGCTCAAGAGAGAGTAGAGCTGTAATCGGGCCTTAAAAGTTAGGCCCGACCCCGAAAGAATTCGGCCCGAGCCCGACAAGTACATTTTGATTGACAGCTTTTTAAAAACCCGAACCCGTTTACAGCCCGACATTATAAAAATGTACTCACGCACACAGCTCTTTTGCCTTTTGTCAAGAATGAGTCATTTATACATTTTTTAACATCATTTATTCATGATTGGCTAGGCCACTTGGAAGTTGGAACAAAGAAATAAAATAAGTCCTCTGTAACATCTCAGCACTCTAAAGGCATAGCCACACTTAGCCTATAAGTATATAGGCCTGGCTACGGGCCTATAAAAATTAGTCTTTCTTAACAAATTAAATCAAGATATCTAAACTTAGATATTTGGCAATAACGAAATAAAACGAAAAGTTACATAAAATTGAGATTAGTCTTAAGACTAACGAAAACGGGACTTGCTTGCGGCCGCCTCTCTCCACAATATGAATTTAAATAGGCCAACGCACCAATAAAAAAAGAGTATAACAAATTAAATTAAGAAAAATTCTAAACTAAGATGGGTATTTGGCAATAACGAAATTAAGATAAAAGCTCCACAGGATTTGCTTTGCCACTTTCCTCCACAATCCGGCCTCAAAGTGACGGTGAACACAGCAGCTGAAATTTAATAAAAAGAATAATGCCAAAATTATTCTATACTGCGTCTACATTATGCATGTAGATTTCCACACCTCAGACTTTGTTTTCTTTCCCGGTGCAACCAAAATGTAATCGCCAAAGGCCAGCCTCCGTTTCACCTTCTCTGCATCCATTTTCGCACTAATCGAAACGCATCACCTGACCGTTCATTTACCGCGCAACCCGGAGCGCAAGCCCGAGCCCGGCCCGAGCCCGTGTAAAATGATAAAAATTAAGACCGAACCCGACCGAACCCGTCGGGTCCCGTCGGGTCCCGGCAAAGATCTTCAGCTCTAAGAGAGAGACCGGAAGGTTGCCACTTGGCGTGAAAACTTGCCATGTGTTGTGGGCGGGGCCTGTCTGTCATGTGCTGTGGGCGGAGCCTGTCTGTCATGTGTTGTGGGCGGAGCCTGTCTGTCATGTGTTGTGGGCGGAGCCTGTCTGACATCACTGGTCAGACTCTCGGCCTCGCTCTCCGAGAGCTCAGGAGAAGCAGCCGGAGACAGAAGAGGCTGGTCATGTGACTTCCTGTCGGGTGACTTCCTGTCAGGTGACGGGCTCATCGGGACTCTGTGCTCCTCTGAGGGACGTTCACGACGGCCGGCTGGAACCGGTCCTTTCTTCACTGGAGTTTTAGGTCCGTTTTCAATGTCTACCTGTTTAAAAAAAAAAAGATCTGTTAAAACACTGAAAGAATAAGATGGTTTAGTTACCTACAGTCAAACCAAACATTATTTAGACTCCAGATATCATTTTTGATATTTTTTCACTAGTGTGTGCAGGACTCTATAGTTCATTTCTGTAAGTGAGGAGAGCAGAATAAAGTAAACTGTGACATATTATACCCAAATATTCTTCATACAGGGACTACCAGTAAAAATATGATGATTCGGACACTTTGAGCTGATCATTCAGTGTTTTTTCTGTAATTGCTAATGCTCTTTTTACACACAGACTGAACAACATGAAGCATTGCTTGGTCACTGGTTGAGCTAAACTGGTATTATCTAATTGTGTAGTTAAATTTAACAGCTGACAGATATTCAACATAATTCATGTGTGTGTGTCTGACAGAAGGACGGACAAAAACACTGAAATATACACTTTTTCCTATATCACCGTTTTCTAAACTATAGTGAATAAACTGATAATGTGAGAAATGTTGAGTAGATGTTGTTTTGACTGTATAATAACGTGATGCGTGTGGTAAGCTCCACCTGATGGGTGATGTCCTCGGCCCTCAGGGTCACGGAGACGCCCACCGTGGGCTGGAGGTCCGGCGGGACCGGCTGCAGGTCCGGCTTCACCCGGCTCGGGGGCTGAAGGATGAACGCGCCCTCTATAGTGGCCGAATGTTTGGTCAGATCAGCGCCGCTCTTTATTAAACCGGCCAGACTGACGTCAGTGCTGCCGAGAGACTGGTTCCCACAGCAGAGATGGATCTGTGTGCAAAACACATGCTACATCACAACCTGTACATTCATCACTATTAGTCACATTTATTAATCGATCGCTAGATGCACTTTTATGATGGACAGATGCACTTTTATGATGGACAGATGCACTTTTATGATGGACAGATGCACTTTTATGATGGATAAACACTTTTATGATGGACAGATCTTCACCTGGAGACACGGCTGCTGGCTGAGGAAGAGCCGAAGGACTCGGTCGCTGCTGCGGATGCGTACGGACGCTCGCTCCGGCTCGAAGTTTGGACTGATGAGGTTCTGGAACGGTTCGCTGGTGACGTCGTTCCCCAGTAGAGTGTAATAGAAGAAGAACTCGGACCCCTCAATGGACAACTTAGTCGAGCTGGAGATCAACTGAAGAGCAGAAAATGCGTCATATTATGTTAAGTTTTGTTTCCGGCTCTACTAGAACAGGTTTTCCTGCTGTAATGTTGATTATTTCCTCATATTCTCCATTGTTGCGGCTCCTCTCTTCCCAGTCTGTCAGTAACGCTCTGTTTACTTCCTGTCTCTATGAAGCCCCTCCTTCTGAAAGCACACTGTGCTCTGATTGGTCGGCTGGATCAGTGTGTTGTGATTGGTCGAGCGCTTCGAGTGTGTTTGGGAAATGTCCCACCCCTAATTACCATAACCACCAGTTTAACACACTACTAACTAACTCAACCAGGCCCCGCCCCTTTATTCTGCGTATTAATTATTTAAAAGAGGAATATTGTGACGTGTATTGAGGCGTTTCAGGAGTTCAGAAACACTGACTCTGATATAGAGAAGAACTGCAGCTTTTTCATGCTCAAAACACAACATTACACTCTAAACACAGGATCTATTGTGCTTTTCTCCATCTTCATCTCTTTAAAACATCAAGTACAGTAATGAGATTCGTGTACCTGCTCCAGTTTAGTGGCAAACGCAACCGTTACCGACAGCACAAACATGTCAGCGCAGAGATCTTCAGGTCCGATCTGATGAAGAGCTTCTTCCTCGTTCAGAACCGCAGTGAGTTTAGCAGCTT